>JACJUY010004516.1:16429-70481 GCA_014220935.1 Platorchestia sp. MABIK | reverse complement strand
ATGACACGGGCATTACGAATGAAGTGAGGCATGACACGGGCATTACGAATGAAGTGAGGCATGACACGGGCATTACGAATGAAGTGAGGCATGACACGGGCATTACGAATGAAGTGAGGCATGACACGGGCATAACGAATGAAGTGAGGCATGACACGGGCATAACGAATGAAGTGAGGCATGACACGAGCGCAAAGTTAAAAAGTGAAGTGAGGGTTACCAGATGAAGCGAAGACACACAAATTGAAATTGGGGGTAGAGAAGCGAGTTACAAAACAAGGAGAAATAAACTTACCGTAGTCATGCTGTCTTAAGTGGTTGTTTGAAAAACATCATTTTTCTTACCAATGCTAGTCCGGCGAGCTCTATTTGGTCAAAGAGAGCCATCCTGGGAATGAATTTCTTAACTTTTCTTCTGCAATATAGCATAAATATTTCAACAAGTTTCGACTTTCAATTCTCTTGTTTTCTTGCCAAAATAACATAGTTCTGCCGATGCCCCTTGTTTACTCTGAGGTTCACTTTTGTTTCTAATTCTAATAATAATTAATAATAACACTTTCATTGAAAATTCTAATTCTTGGAATAATTAATAACACACTACACTTTTGTTTCTAATTATATTACTAATAAAAATCAATGAAAGCACTTTCGTTTACAATTATAATTCTAATAATAATTAATAGTAAAAACACTTTTGTTTATACCTATAATTCTAATAATAATAAAAGCACTTTCGTTTTTAATTATAATTCAAATCATAATAATGATATTTCGTTCATAATTATAATGACAATTAATAAGAATAGCACTTTCGTTGATACTTAACAGTCTAGTGATAATAGACAATAATGAAACACTTTTGTGTGCGCTGCATAGGTACGGCAACAGAGGCCACAACCAGCCGTGTCTCCACGAGACGACCGGGCGGTGCTACATCACCAGCCAGAACCACGGGTACGCCGTCGACGCCGACTCGCTACCCTCCGACTGGGAGCCGCTGTTCACCAACAAGAACGATCTCAGCAACGAGGGCATAGTTCACAAACACAGGCCTTTCTTCAGGTAGCTTGCTTTTCTACGTTTTGAAAAAACTTTCAGTTTTTGAGGTCACGCAATCAAGAAAATCGTCGAAGCGAATTATGAATATTAATGAATGAATGTCGAGTTTTTGTTAGTGTTCCTCAAGCGATTGCAGAATTCGCTTTGCTTTTAGTTCAACACTATATATATATATATATAAAAAATTGTGATAAAAAATTGAGCAGAGTATACGAAAACGACGAGCTGAATGCGTCAATAGCATTGGCGTCGAATAATTTTTTTACATAATGCTTAGTAGCAAATACAAAAAAAATTTAAAGTTGTCAGTAACTATAAAAATTAAAACATACAATTTCAATGTATAATTTACGAATAAATACATCACAGCGAATGCTTATATGATAGCTCATGAAATGGACAGTATAGTATGATGCATCTGCCGATTTATCACAGCTTTATACAGCACAGGAAGCGAACAAGTACATTATGATAAATCTGCCTATTGCAGCTGATACATCTGACAGAAATTCGAATAACGCGTAAGAATTTGCCACCGCTCTGCAGCGTGCAGTTCCACCCCGAGCACTGCGGAGGGCCCCAGGACTTGGAGTCGCTGTTTGACTTCTTCCTCAGCATGGCTGCCTCCGGCCGTCCTCGCGACGCGGCACACAGCTGGGATTTCCCAGCTCAGATCCACCGGCACCTCGAGTACAAGTAATTATACTATTTTATACGGGTTGTCATTCGGATGCAAAAACATGCTTTCGTAATTCAATATGCAGGGTTTTTCAGAACAGGAGGTAAAAATTGTATGTCAAGTAGAAAATAGCCAAATAAACTCTGTTTCTTCTATTAAAATTTCCCCAAAAAATATTTTTCTTGATATTAACTGTTTATTGTTTTAAACAATGAAGTTTAATGATACAATTACTCGCAACATTTATTTGAATTTACTTTACAAAAATTGCTCTAAATGTGTTCCACCTATATCAATGAACTTTTCAAATCTTATCCCTATACGACTGCCGGATATTAGGAAACACGTCTGGCACTTCAGAAATCTCACCAGCAAACACTGCAATTCTGGCCGCGAGATCTTCCTCAGATTCAATGGGTGTAGCATAAGCAAGGCTCTTTTTGCTAAAACCTTTTTTGCCAAATATCACTAAAACTAAATTTTATTATTGTAAAGTCTCATAGAATAAAAGTGTTCGTAACGTAAGTTTAAAATAAGTCTTACGAGTGACTGTGTAATTAAATTTCATCCTTTATAACAATCAACAGCTCATATCTCAAAAAGCCGAATTTTTTTCGAAAAAATTCATAGAAGAAAAAGTGTTTATTTAGCCATTTTCGACTTGGTGTACAATTTTGTACCTCTACTGAAACACCCTATTTATACTAAACGAATGGCTTATGTTTATAAATTTGCGTCATTCTGTGCTGGCGTGGTTTCCGTTTATAATTTTTGATACTTCTTCTTAATTTTTTATTTCTGTTGCTTCTATAATTTCTATTGTTTCAATTATTTTTTTTTTCTAATTTTGGGCTTATATTTTTTATAAATGTTTGCTGTGGAGTGACACAAGTAAGACACTGCCGATAAGTGCTGTGTAGCAGTAAAGCTTTCTGTGATATTTTCTAATTGTAACTAATTTAGCTAAATAAGAATTTTATGCTTAACATCCTTAACATCAGTGTTTTTGCCTTCATTATCATAACCACCGTCATTAGACTGGCACTGGCATCAAGTCGTCACCGACATCAAAATGAGAAAGGAACTACCACTCGGCAGTGAATTTCAAAAAACACATTCAGGAGCAAATTTAACATGAAATGCAGTGTATTAAGGCTATTTTTGATGGTCCTCTGGAGAGTTAAAGTGTTAATTAGAAATGGGGTAGTACTATAGGAATATCGTAAAAATAAAAATGCATAAATCGTGACTATGAGACAGAAGAACCTAAATATTTTTCTACGAGAATTTTGCATTTAGGATATAAGAAAAGGAATTTATTCCCAACTTGGGAATATGTTTCAGTGGTGTTGAAATTGCACAACTTGAGTACAACATCTTAACAACTCCTTTAACGTTATCCTTTGAACGATTAATAGCTGGTTGTTCTTTATCCTTGGTCTTCAGGATCTGGTTTCGATAAGCTCGTACCTCCGCAAAAATAAATCGCATTGTAAAGGTAAACTTCTTTAGCAGCAAATATCAAAAAAGCAAGTATAATAATATATCAAAAAGCAAATATGAAATTCGTGCAGTGCCAAGAGCTCTGTTGACCGCGTGTCACTACGAATAACGACATGCACTTGCTGTCTGGAATTCGAGAGACTGTGATAAAATAAATTATCATTTGATTTTAATATGGGCAAAAGATAGCCCTGAATATCAATTAACTTTCATTAAATTAAGAACCTGACAACCAAGTTCCAACGTATGGACTTTTTTCGAAATCTGGAATCAGTTTAAGCATATGTTATTTCAGACCCGACCCTGCTGTGCCCACGCCATTCATGCCGTCCAAGAAGATGAAGAAAGTCTTGTTACTCGGGTCCGGAGGGCTGTCCATCGGGCAGGCTGGCGAGTTTGATTACTCAGGTAAGACAACGCTTTCGGGAGTTTTACCAGTTTATTTTGTTCATTTTCCAAGGGCGATACGTCAAGATTAGATCAGTAATAGATCCATAGCATTGTCAATTAGGCGGGTATACCCAATAGAAACGACTTAGATTTCACTATGTGTGTGCGGTGACAAGTGACGCAAAGACAAGCAGGGTGAAATAAAATGTTAATCGCTCAAGTCGAAATATGGTCACGAGAGATAGAAAACCCGGAGGGTTTTATTAAAAACTTGTCTCAACTCCCTTGTACTTAATCGTCCAGAAAAGATCGGTTTATAGTGGCCATTTGTTCTTTAAACTAAATGAACTATTTATTAGTGTATTTCATCAGATATTGGTTGCTACATAGAGTACTCTACTGTTAAGCAAGCTATACAAGTTTCGGGGTTTTCTTAACTGCTGTGTTAACGATTGCGTATTTGGTGGCATTTGGTTTAAATGTCAAGAAAATATTTTGAATATTAAGAATGTGAATCCCCATAAACGTGTCATTCCAGTTTCATTACTCTTAAGTGAACCGTTGAGTTACACGTCTGTAGTGTAGTGCCTCGACGCGTCTAATTCCTGGAGAAGCGCGTGCACAAGAGGCTCAATAGTTTTGAAGCCGCGTGAAAACATTTCACCTAGTTTGAAGACATGTATGGATTAGCTCAAAGACATGTTTATGTATATCTGAGAACAGCGCAATTTTTTGCCACGGGAAAGTTTACGATGGTAATTTTTTCTCAAGAGTGATTCGTTTTGAACTGGCAAAAATAATTTAACCATGACTTTTACCTTCACCTTGAATAATTTTACCAATGAGATCGGGTATTCTGCTTTAACGAAATGGCTGTAGTCATATTCAAAGTATTCGGAAATGAGATCGATTTGCCAACACATGCAGTACTCTTCCTAGGATATTTATCGTAAAGTATCTTTCCGAGAGTACCTATAACTCCGGGCCCTTTTGGGTTACCTAATACTCGGGGCCTTTTTGAGGTTGCCGAATACTCGGGGCCTTTTTGAGGTTGCCGAATACTCGGGGCCTTTTTGAGGGTAACTAATACTCGGGGCCTTTTTGAGGGTAACTAATACTCGGGCCTTTTTGAGGGTACCTAATACTCGGGGCCTTTTTGAGGGTGCCGAATACTCGGTGCCTTTTTGAGGGCGCCTAATACTCGGGGCCCTTTTGAGGGTGCCGAATACTCGGGGCCTTTTTGAGGGTGCCGAATACTCGGGGCCTTTTTGAGGGTGCCGAATACTCGGGGCCTTTTTGAGGGTACCTAATACTCGATGTCCTTACTAAATTAGGATACTTAAAACTCTGCGCCCTTTCGAAATTACCTAATATTCGTATGTTCTCGGTGGCCTTCCGAAAGTATCTAATACTCGGTGACCTTCCGAAAATATCTAATATTCTGTACCCATCTGCCTTGAGGTAAATTTCACCAATAACTTCATCCACCGCTAGGCTCTCAGGCCATCAAGGCGCTAAATGAAGAAGGCATCTCGACTGTGCTGATAAACCCCAACATCGCCACCGTGCAGACCACCAAGGGCCTGGCAGACAAGGTTTACTTCTCACCCATCACTCCGGAGTTTGTCAAGCAGGTAAACTATTAAAAAAATGCATGTAGATAAATTTTTTTTTTCAGGATAATGCAACGAGTTTGAACACTTCAATTGATTAATTTCACTCTCAATTCGTTTTTGAATTGATTGGATCTTACGTAATTCATTTGTAATATTACCTTGGACACCCGTGAATCATTTGAGTACATGTACCTCAACATAAAAGTGTTCTAAGTACATTTCCCATCGCTATATAAATGGATTCCCAATAACCATGTAACTCCAACCAAAGTTAATCGCATTTGCCAGCGATTCAGAGAATTATATTCGTACAACATTCATAAACCTAACATTACATTTGTCAGTGATTCAGAGAATTATTACGTACAACATTCACAGAACATTTGTCAGTGATTCATAGAATTATATTTATACAACATTCAGAGACATAATTCGACACGTGTCAGTGATAGAGATGAACTTATATGCATGCCTTTAAACGCTGATTCATAATCGCACAGGTGGTTGAAAGCGAGCGGCCTGACGGCGTCTTGCTGACCTTCGGCGGCCAGACAGCCCTCAACTGCGGCATCTCCCTGGAGAACGAGGGCGTGTGGGCCCAGTACGGCGTCAACATCCTCGGCACGCCCATCAGGTCCATCATCCTCAGTGAGGACCGGCAGCTCTTTGCTGATCTCGTCGCCAGCATTGGCGAGCGCGTCGCTCCTTCTGCCGCCGTCTACTCTGTGCAGGAAGTGCGTGTTGCCCGTACAACTATGTTTATAGGATGTACTAAATG
Source organism: Platorchestia sp. MABIK (assembly GCA_014220935.1). Taxonomy (NCBI): domain Eukaryota; kingdom Metazoa; phylum Arthropoda; class Malacostraca; order Amphipoda; family Talitridae; genus Platorchestia; species Platorchestia sp. MABIK. Next base: position 64,453 of record JACJUY010004516.1, on the reverse strand, counting down.
TACTCTGTACAGGAAGTGCGTGTTGCCCGTACTACTTTGTAGGACGTGCTTATTCTACTCTGCACAAAAAAGCGTGTTGTCTGTACCACTGTGTAGGACGTGCTTGATCTACCCTGTACAGGAAGTGCATGTTGTCCGTACTTCTGTGTTGGACGTGGGTAATCTACTTCGGAAAATATCGTAGGAGTGCCTAAAATTCTTTCGTAACTAAGAACTTAGCAGCCGAACTTGAAACGAAAACCTCAAGAAAAGTGAAAACAGGTTTACCTAAATGTAGCCTGGTCACGATAACATTCTGGTGTCTCTGATGAATAGATTTATTCCAGGATATAATTTTTAATTCATCAAATAGCCATTTGCTTTATTTTATCCACTCCGAACGTTTAGTGAGAGTTCTGTCTACTCCATTTAACTGATCCAACACGCGACCTCTCATCTGTTCTATAAACGCTATAAATGATGTCTCTGCCTGCGGTATTCAAAATAAACAAGAGTAAATTATTTGTTTGCTGAGAAAAGCAGCCTAGTTCGTCGTTTGTTCCGATTCAAGGAATTATGTTTCATTTTTAGCATGTGTGTTTTTCCTGTTAGAGCCTGAAACCCAACTGGGGGATACGCTTGTGTATCTATGTGAGGTCCCGAGCTAAAGGTTAAGTCGGCCTTTCTTTTGTTAAAATGGAATAGGCTTTTTGTTTTGTTATGTACCACCTTTTTCCCGCTGACTGCTGTTTTGTTTTTCAGTACCTTCTTTCTTCGTTAACTTATAAATTGCTTCACGAACTCCATTCTCAATTTACTGTTTTTATGCACCTTGTGCATAGATTCCATGTTCGGTTAAGTACGTACTAAATGGGTCCTCCATTCTTTTTTTGGAAAGCCTTTGTTGTGGTTAGGAAGGCTTGAACTAACATTTAATATCGGCAGAGCCTCAAAAGTTGTTTCCTAATATCCGTGCTACGGATTAATAAAAATTTTACGTGTACTCTCTTGTTGTCAAAATATCTAAAATTATCAAATTTGATAAATGTTTTGTTCCTTGAAAAACGCAAACTTACGAAAATATTTCACCATGACGAAATTTTTTCTCATGAGAATTCTTTTGGATTAAAAATAACTGCAATATGAGGCCCGCACCTTGGAATCACTTAACCTCGTTTTTGCTGCCGCAGGCCTTAGAAGAAGCCTCGAAGATCGGGTACCCAGTGCTGGCCCGGGCTGCGTTTGCTTTGGGAGGCCTGGGTTCTGGGTTTGCGCACACGCCTGACGAGCTGCGTCAGCTTACAACCCGAGCTTTTGCGCACTCATCCCAGGTTATCATCGGTGAGTCTTCTTGCGATAAGGTGGGGTTAATTTTAGAATTGAGTAGTGGAGAATTTCAGTGGAAATTTTCAGAATTGGGTTTATGGTTGAGAGAAACATCATGTGTGGAAGGCAAGACTCGTCCCTCTTAATCCTCCGTTACTTTAATATCTCATCTTGCGTTACGACTGTTGTGCAGTCATAGGATTTTTTTTCGAAAGTTAGGATTATACAATGAGAGGAAAGACACCATTTCACAACACGCTGATTTTCGACTTCTCGGTTAAACCTGTTTCTTTCCCAATTCTGCCTTTTTAACGAAACTTCGTGTCAAATAATGAGAGCATTGACGAAATTGAACGTATATTGTCATAAAACACGTGAAGCGCTTTGCAATTTATCAATTCTTCAACCTCTGAAAATAACGTACGGTGCTTGTTCCAAATTCCTTTACAGAGCCCAGTTGTGTACAAATTTAATGTTTCATTGAAGATTGCAAAGGAATTTTGAAATTAAGTGAAATATTTTTGTATGTGAAGGTATTGAATTAAATAGTGGGTGTTTCTTTTGGCTGGAGGTTGAAAATGGAGATAAATCACACGTGTGCAAAATTACTTTTATGTCTTACTTAGTCAATGCATCAACTAGTCGATCATTCGTGTATTTTCTCGAACTGATTCAATATGAGTATAAATTAAAGCCAACCATACTTCATTATAGTATTTGAATTTGTAAATAAACTGAAAATAACAAGGGATCATTCGTCATAAAATTACATTTTTCAGTGACGCAATCAATTATTGCTGAAATTAGCGAGGTAAATTTAACATTAAACGCACGATTGTGTTCATTTTAATGTAAAAAATTCATTGTGGGATTGTTTTGATCTTCGGTGTGGATTATTTCATCGAGTCGTCATCATTGTTTTGTTCGTAGTTTCCGCACGCTGATGTCATCGTAATGGATGTTCTTTTTCTTTATTTAATTGTCGTGACATTTCTATTCGCCACATTCGTTTATTTTTCTACTCTTTATTAATCAGGATAGAGTATGTTTTTAGCTGCCACCAGCCCGATATTTGGGCAAATAATATTTATAGTAAATATTTATCAATAACGGTCCTCATAATTAATTGAGGATCTTTGTTCTTCGGTAAGCGTGAGGTCAGAGCTGAAGGCTATTGTTCATGTGCATTTTATCATCATCATCTCTTTATCATCATCTCTTTTCATCATCACCTATTCCTAACTTACAAAGGAAATTAAAGACACGAAAGATTACAAAGGTTCGCTATTGACGCTGACATCTATCATATCACAATGCTGCTGAGGGAGAAGCTGGTTAGACACATAGTAAATATGTTTAACTTACCTGCGGGATCCAGTTTGGCGTTGGTTGATGAAGTAAGTACGAGGAAGCTGGTTGCTTTTACGATCAGGATTTACTATTTATTAGAATAAGTCGAATCTCCAGTTAATATAGTCAATTGTCACTTTTACAATCGTTCAAAACAAAGCGGGTCCATCGTCAAAGGCGACGAACCGTAGAGGAAGACACCAATAGGCTTAAATGATTTTGTATCGTTTCTCTTCAATAAAGTTATTGAGCGTGCCTTGACTGCCTTTGACGAACCCCCGCGTTAGACTGCCCGCGTAAGACTGCCCGTTGCCCACCCCGGCTTGAGGGACTGCCGGCGCGTCTCCCTCTTAAAGAACAAACACGTTAGGGACAGACGTGGTAGAACAGCAGTTAATTGCTAATAAGTGAAAAGCTCACGATAGTGATGAACATTAATTAGGATCCCGCATTCTATCTATAGCAATTAATAATATCCTGGATGATTAAGATTTCAAATACAAGAAGTACATTGTGATAGAGGAATAAGAAAGTGGTATCCGATAACTCGAAGTTGTGATCCCTCGGTTGCGTCGTGGTGGTGATGTAGAGGAGGGAAGCTGGTGATGATGGTAAGGCGTCGCATCGACTGGCGATGTTTGGTGGTCGAAGATGTTGTAGGCGATGTTTCGTGAAATGGCACGAGAGGCAGATTGTGGAGTTGACTCGAAGTTGTGCTGATCCGTGAGAGTATATCTTCAAGTACGGTTTTTTTCGTGGAGACGAAAGTCGTTGGCCAGACGTAGCATTTCAGTATTCCTCGTAGCGATTCCTTCATAATTATAGATGTAGGGCAGTTATATCGTGAGAATATAACAGATTCGTACTCAGAAGCAAGAAAAAAAAACGAATTTAAATTGTTAACAATACTCGACGCTAGTTCTTTTCTCAAGTCTTTCAGAAATAAGAGATTTATTCGAGGATATAAGTTTTAATTGGACAAAATGACGTTTCATACCAACAGACAAGTCCCTGCAGGGCTGGAAGGAGGTGGAGTACGAGGTGGTGAGGGATGCCTTCGATAACTGCATCACGGTGGGTGTTTTGAGTTCCAAAAATAACTCAGTTTTTAGTTAGAAGTCATCATGGAAATAATAGACTAGATGGTATTCTTAATGTTTGACTATTGCAATGATATTTTGAACTATAACATCGCAATATTCGCTATATTAACATCACTAGTAAACATCGTCAATTAAAAAATGTAAACCAATGTTAGGATTTCACTAACCTAAAATTTAACATTGAAACTACTTTCTCTTCCTGTTATTTCTGAAGTGTTGTGGATTATGGGCCTCATCATTTTGTTGTGCAATGAATTATGCTGTGTTTTCCACTATTCGTGATGCGCTACATATCATATCACACACTCTTTCTGCCATTGAATAAATTCTAACTAAAATTTTTGTTTTGTTAGATGTTGTTTTAGATAAACAAATTTTTTTCGTTGTACGACTTGCGAGATGTCACTCTCGGCAGGTGTGCAACATGGAGAACATGGACCCCTTGGGGATCCACACAGGCGAGAGCATCGTGGTGGCTCCCTCGCAGACGCTGAGCAACCGCGAGTATCAGATGCTCCGCACCACCGCGCTCAAGGTCATCCGCAGACTCGGCGTCATGGGCGAGTGCAACATTCAGTATGCCCTCAGCCCGTCCTCTGAGGAGTATTATATCATCGAGGTATGCTCACACCACGAATAGTTTGTTTAACATAGATTAACATGAGATGTATAATCTGAATGTAAAATTTATATTAGTGTATGTATCGATTTATTTATTGCGTTCGGATTTTAATGGTATTTAATTTATTGAAAGAGTATACAAATACCTCTATTTTTAAGAACCCATTCTTTCACAAAGCTTGCCATTTCAACTACTTTCGCTACGAGGGCAAGAAGTATGCAAAGCTGATTCATTGATTTAGTTCACTTACGCTGGAAAATTTAACGATTTCCGAAATCTTTCCAGCTAGACAAAAAGCAAGCAAAACCTATACGTTTTCGATTGATTCTCATCATGGCTCAATAACATTCCATGAAACTTAATTCTTGTATTTTGTTGAATGCATGTTGCTTTTAACCAACACTTCTCAAGGATTTTTCCTGGTCCACCACAACCTTTTTATCGACATGTCAACGTAAAATCGATAAAAGAAAATAATGCGTCACCCACGGGTATCTTGTATACATGCAAGATGGTCATACATTCTCCAGCATTAACTTTCAAGAATTAAAATAGAGAGCAGGATGATAAAACGTTCGTGACACAAAGATTCTCTTAAAGCTGAAACTATGAAGTGAAACCTCTAGTCTTAATGTAAAGTTCTTGTTCGTTTCAAAATGCGCGGAAGCAAGTAACTGCCACTAGAAAAAAATTAAAGGTAATTGAAACGCGAATAGTTTTTCAGAAGTTTATACAGTTTTGTAAGGCGTGCTTTAGAGTGCAATTATTTCTTTCGTGCGTACTACATGAGTACTGAACTCCTCATGATAGGTGAACGCGAGACTGTCTCGGTCGTCAGCGCTAGCCAGCAAAGCAACAGGCTTCCCCTTGGCTTTCATAGCAGCGAAGCTCGCTTTAGGGAAAGCCTTACCCGACCTGCCCAACCCTGCGACCGTGAAGACCACGGCCTGCTTCGAGCCCTCCCTCGACTACTGCGTCGTCAAGATCCCCAGATGGGACCTGTCCAAGTTCAACGGAGTTTCCTCCAAGGTAAGCGAGTTGCTCACTATTTTGTGTTTTTTTTTTCAATTTATAGCTTTTAGAATATTTTTTTTATTTAGTTTACTGCTAAGTACACTGGAATTGATTGACTTTTCGCGTTAAAAAATTAAAATTAGATTCCTCTTTCAAAAATTTTGGAAGTGTTTTAAATTCCTATGAAGAAATTTCCCTGGCAAAATACGATAAACTTTCACGTGTGAATAAAGTTAGTCACATGACGTTGTTTCCATCATTTATTTTTCTTAGTTTCGAGGAGGCGAAAAGAAAACCGCAAGGAAAGTTAAGTGAGTGTAATTATGCTGTTTTCAATACCTATTTCTATTGTTTATGATTATTTTCTTCAGATTGGGAGCTCGATGAAGAGTGTGGGTGAAGTGATGGGCATAGGACGCGGCTTCGAGGAGGCGTTGCAAAAAGCTATGAGGATGATGGATGAGAACTTGCTGGGATTCGATCCCTACCAGCGGCAGGCTCTGGAGGAGGTACTGTTGTAGCTACCAGTATTGTTATTCCTGTTGCTGGTACCAGTGTGGTTATTCCTGTTTCTGGAACCAGTGTTGTTATTCCTGTTGCTGGTACCAGTGTTGTTATTCCTGTTTCTGGAACCAGTGTTGTTATTCCTGTTGCTGGTACCAGTGTGTTTATTCCTGTTTCTGGTACCAGTGTTGTTATTCCTGTTGCTGGTACCAGTGTTGTTATTCTTGTTTCTGGTACCAGTGTGGTTATTCCTATTTCTGATACCAGTGTGGTTATTCCTGTTTTTGGTACCAGTTGTGCTTTTTTATTTGATACCAGTGTTATCTGTTGCTGTTGGTGGTACCGTGTTACTAATGAGATCGATATTTTTTATGTGCTTGTGATCTTTCTTGTTCTTGGGTGCGGGATGCGATGGTGACTCGCCTCTTCGTCATGTTTGAGGTGTGAATATTATCATCGGTTTTCTTTGCTACTTTTGTTTACGCTCTCACTGTTGTACATGAAAATGAAACTATGCTCGTTTTTGTTCTTATTTGTTATTGCAGTCAACGCGTTTCTCCTAAAGCGATTGTGCGTAGCATGCAGACACTTACCCAGCCCGCTGGAGACCGTCTTGTAAACGTGTTGTGCTTATCTTTTCCAATTTTTATGTAGATGTAACTCATGGCTCTCCGAAACGCTTTTATTGCTACTACTACGATAAAATTCTACAAAACTCGTATGTTTGTTTAAAATACGCAGGAACTGTCGCAGCCAACGGACAAACGCCTGCTTGTGCTTGCGGCGGCACTGAAGCGCGGGTGGTCGCTAGATAAGCTCTACGACCTCACCAAGATAGACAAGTGGTTCCTCTGTAAGCTCAAGGTGAGGTTTAATATCCGAGTTAACAGCGCATTTTGATTCTCATCACTGCCTCATGGGAAATTCCCTATATTTGATTCATTCAGTCAAGTATACCAAGAGCCAATGAGAGCGTAATGGTATTCTAATAATGTAGAGGAAATGAATACGTTGTGTATTTTCTCTCCGAAAACGCAAAGCAGATATCGTTTTGTATTATGTCAGCTGCTAAATTCCGCGGTCCTACCTGTGATTTGGCTTTTTTAGTTCATTTAAATTTTGAATAATTATTCCTTAACTGAAATAAATTTGTAGCAAAATACTCTGGTCAGAATTAAGGTTTTTGTTAAGCTTTAAACCTGTTTTGTAAGTTATTGAATGAAAAAAATATTCTACCAAATATTCTAATTAATATACTATGAAAGATTGATGTATTGTGGAAACTACATGCTTACTACCACTGCTCGGTATTAGTCACTGATGAATCTGAAGTAGGTTAGGGTATCGGAGCGGTACTTCAAATGAATGCGGGAAAAAAATTCTGAAACGAAATGAGGTGTATCTTTTAAAAATTGTATTGAGCAAAACTGGAATGACATCGTGGGAGAACGATATAAAAACTAAAGCTATTCACAATTTCATTTTTTTAAATCCAATTCAAGTCAAAATTGTCACAACAGAAAATATTCTACCAATTTTGGAATCTGTTATAAACTCTAATATATGTCTCACGAATCCGTGAGTAGAACATCATTGACGCGTACGATGAGCTCGAGTCCCTACCTTCGGGTGAGCTGCCGCTCAAACTTCCGCTGCCTCTGCTCGTCAAAGCGAAAAAACTCGGCTTCTCGGACAAACAAATCGCGAGTGCCATAAAGTCTACGGAGCTCGCCATCCGCACTCAGCGCAGCAACTACAGTAAGCCTTTCTACACGGTCTTCGTGCCATTGTTCAACTGTTTATAAATTTCAGCATGCGTTTTAGTTTTATATATGCATATGTATGCACTATAAGTTTTAATGATTAGTCAATAAGAAGTGTTGAAAGAAAAAGGTTTTAAGTTTCAAATCTCCGGATCGGAGGAGAGAGTTGTCTGAGTGAGCTGGATTGTAGCAAGGTACAGATGTAGCGCTTGTATCGCTATGCGTCACCTAGATCTCAGCCGCATGTGATCAGAGTAGCTACTTTTGCATTCTTTAAATTTTCTTCCACAATCACTGATTATCTCAGCATTTATGAATCAATTTGCCGTGGACTTATCTTGGGAAACTCAAAATATCGCACTATTCCCTACGCTAATGTTCATTCCTCTGATAAAACACTGAGCAGTTTTACACAAAACAACCATGAAAATTTTGGTTTAACTCTACATGCTTAAGAACCAACCTGCCGCATCGTCGGTAGTTCAAACACACCCTTCACTGCTCACATAAAACTCCACTTTACGTTTACTAAAATTTTAACTCTTTCCCATCCATCTCTCTATCTCTACCAACGGAGTCGGCAAGCTTTTCAGTGAACGCATACACTTGTTTTCCTGAATAACACCATGGGTATTCCCTAATTTTATTCAGATGTGTCGCTCTTGTTTTGCTGAAGAGCTCACCATCTGGGATGTGATTGAAAAATAAGGAAAATAATGATACTTGCCATCCATGATGCAATTGTAAAGTAGGGAAATAATAATAATCACCGACTATGATGCGTTGGTAAAGTAGGAAAATAATGATAATAATCACCGTCTATGATGCGATTGGGAAATGGGGAAATAATGATAATAATTACAGTCTGTAATGCGTGAGTAAAATGGGGACGTAATTATAATAATCAGCGTCTATGATCCGATAGTAAAATAGAAAAAGAACTATAATAAAAATCACTGTCTATGATGCGATAGTAAACTAGGGAAATAATAATAATATTAATTATCAACGTCTGTAAACAGATGTGGTGCCAGTGGTGAAGCAGGTGGACACTGTGGCTGCAGAGTGGCCAGCCGCAACAAACTACCTCTACCTCACCTACAACGGCACCACCTCGGACCTGCCAGAGGACCCCGGCGCTACCATGGTCATTGGTATGTTATGGTTATTATATGTTATTCTATGCAGCTTACGCGTAGGCAAATAATGATGAGCTTGGTATGCTTTACTGGTGATCGATGTATAAAAGGCCGGCAAGGTTAGAATTAAAGTGCAGCGAAATTTTCCTCATTTATTCTTCGTTTGTTCTTCAGCGAGATTTGAATTTGGCTGCCGACTCATGAGTAAATTTCTGAAACCGAATACATTTGATTCAAAAAATTATGTGCAGCAGTAGAAGTTAATATAGCATTGGTATAAAAGTAAAAGAGACAATTAGAATTAATTTTAAACTATATTTTAATTTTTCTGCGCGATCCGCAGCTTCAATCTTCATATACTGAATTATTTGTTGGGAATCGGGTAATACTATTAGTGCTTCAAAAAGACATGTTAGGCTTAAAATAAGTTTAAATCTAATGAAATCAATTTTCCCATGATTTTTCATGTATGAAGGCGTTTGCTTTTCTCTTGTTAAACCATCACAAACCCTTAATAAATGTTACTCCATTTTTTGGCAATAATGAAAAGCATAGCAACAAAGCTGATATACTGAAACTTCTAAACTTCAAGGGTAGTAACACTTTTTGGCTTCACTCGCTCGCAAAACTGTAGGAGTGAGTTTGGAAAAAAAGTCACAAAAACTTTAAGTATTGACTTCGATTGAGGTTATCTTAGGTTACCTTGAATGGGCCGAGTAGGATAAACTCGAGTTTGTGGTGTAAGGTTAAGGAGCATAACGTATCATTCAGGTTCTGGCGTGTACCGCATCGGGTCGTCCGTGGAGTTTGACTGGTGCGCGGTGCAGTGCCTGCGGCAGCTGCGTAAGCTGGGCAGGCGCACCATCATGGTCAACTACAATCCTGAGACTGTGTCCACTGACTACGACGAGTGCAACCGACTCTACTTTGATGAAATTTCCTTTGAGGTGAATTTTCACATTAATTTAGTTCGCTTATGAAAATTACTCTTTGTACAATGCAGGGTTTCAACATCAAAAAACGTCGGCAGCTCAGACTTTTATCCTGCATAAGAAATGGGTTTGTCCATGCATAAGAGATTCACTCTACCGAGACATTAGCCGCACAAAAAACTGCCTCCAACTCATACATGCCTCCTGCATCACGAAGCAAAAGCCATCAGCGCAGAGACCACTTATATATTGCAGTTCTTACAGCAACATCAAAACAACTGAATTCAGTTAGCTCAGTAATCGCTATGATAATAAAGTAGGAAAATAATGAAAGTAATCATCGTCTGTGATAGGATAGTTATATAGGAAAATAATTATCACCATTTATGATTCGATAGTAATATAGTAAAAAAAATAATAATTATCAACGTTTTGATACGGTAGTAAAATAAGAAAATAATGATGATAATAATCATCGTCTGTGATGCGATAGTAAAATAGGAAAATAATAATCGCCGTCTTTGTGAGTGTATGTGAGTGTTTTGGAGACGTGCATAGACGCTGCTGCGACTTTCATCAATGTGACGACTATACGCAGGTGGTGATGGACATCTACCAGATAGAGAATCCCGTGGGCATCATCCTGAGCATGGGCGGCCAGCTGCCCAACAACATCGCCATGGACCTCCACCGTCAGAAGGTCAGGATCCTGGGGACATCTCCGGAGTCCATCGACGGCGCGGAAAACCGCTTCAAGTTCTCCAGGATGCTGGACGGCATCGGCATCTCTCAACCTCGGTAAAAATGAGTTATTTAAGCATGAATTGAGCAAGAAAATAAATTAGTTGAAACGTCAAATTATATTGTTTGTCTATGCTAGCATTGCAACATTTTCAGAAATAGCGATTTTAGGTTTTATAAGGCCAAATGAAGCTTATTTTGACTTACGTTTGAACTCCTAGAAGAAAGAAGCCATCAAGGAGTAAGACTTATTGACTACAATTTAGCTACGCCTACATAATCGAATTATTTGGGTGCAATAGTTGCCGAATTACTATAATACCTTTATCTATTTCATTACTATTAACATGGTTCAGTTTGTTACGCACTCCTAGAGAGTACCCTGAGCTACTTGCAATATATATGAAGCTGGGCGCCTTTTTTCGTTCAAATCTACCGTTCTTTCGCTAAACTGTGGCACAAAGAGGTACCAGATTTATGCGAAAAAGATCTTACAGATGGGAATACTGGTATTCCTGCCAACTGATGCATTTAGGTTACAATATGAATAACTTTACTCCATTGAAGAATTCATTCAATGTTAAGGACAAACGAGTTTGAAGATTGGTTTGAACTGCCCCAGCTAGGGTTTGCAATCCCAGGACAAAATGAAAATCCCGGAATCCCGGGATTTCAGGGAGACAATCCCGAGAATTCCCGGGATCCAGTGATTTCTTCGTATTTTTAAATTTATGCTATTGTAATTTGTTGCCCATGCCCATCACAGAATTTGGCAATTTAGGGAGTGAAAAACCTTTATCTGAAAAGGATTCTGTAATAAATTCACACTTTGTAACTGTATTTACTGACGCGCCATCAACTGCTACAAGCTTGGTCACTTGCTCTTCCGGAGTATTTCGATGCACCTTTACGGAGGTTGATATGTTTGTTTGTAGTGGTTTAATGCTTTCACTACTGCTCTCTCTTGCCTGAGGGTGCTTTGTTCGAATAGGAATTCGGTCTTCTGAGCCACTGGTTGACGCAACTGGATGTATAGTTTCAGGCTTCACTATGTTGTGTTCACTCTTTAGGTGACGTAACAAACCACTGGTAGACCATCCATTGCAAAGTATAAACTCTTCTCGCACTTTATACACTTCGCACTTTCTCCAGTTGCATCTTTAACATAGTATCGCCACACACAGGCTTTAGTTTCTACAACATCGGCCGTTGTCATCATATCTATTACAGTCTACGAGTATTCTTTGTTACCTGCAAAACAAAACCACAAAATATATTCTGATGCAATAGTTGAACTTTATTATGAGATGGTGTAGACCACACTGTGCAGTGATGAAAATAGCAATAATGTTAAAATACTTAAGTCCTATCTTGAGCTTTCAAATTGATAAATCATATTAAACAGCATGATTTTAAATTATTTTCTTATTCATATCTTGATATACGTATATATACTTTTTAGAATCTCGGGATAAAATGAATTCCCGGACCAGAAAATTTCAGCCCAAAATCATCCGGGATCCCGGAATGCAAACCTTAGCCCCAGCCATGTTGTTTGTACAGTCTAGGCTAAATGGTACAGTTTGTACAGTCTTGGCTAAATGGTACAGTTTGTACAGTCTTGGCTAAATGGTACAGTTTGTACAGTCTTGGCTAAATGGTACAGTTTGTACAGTCTTGGCTAAATGGTACAGTTTGTACAGTCTTGGCTAAATGGTACAGTTTGCACAGTCTTGGCTTACTTTTAATTTTACGTTTAAATGTGTGGCTTAATTTGTCTAGTCGTTCAATTCACAGCGAAATAATCTTTCAACCATCAATTAATGTCCAGCCGCAAATGTGCTGGATCATTTTTCGTTGTGACTCTAACACAGAAAATTAATATCGTAAAGGATTACAGTTTTTAATCAGATTCGTTTAGAGCCCACCAAGCCTCTTCAACCTGCAAAGTAACATGCGAAATAAATAAATGTTACTTGTCACTGTGATGCTTCAGAATTATTAACAGAGTTATAGGTGGGAATTGCCTGGGAATCTCACCCAGTAGTCAGTTAACAGGTCTGTGGTAATATTATTATTATAAATTACCCTGAAGACATCGATGCACTGAATTGTTTATTGTGGTGAGGTAGGACAGGTGGCACTTGAATTTGAAACCTTTAACGCGGTATTGTGAGCTGTTGAGGAGCTACAGGGCTAAAGTTATTCCTACCAGTACTATTTCTACTTCGAAGTCCTCCGTGGATAATTTCAAAAATAATCTTTGGTAGAATTATCAAAAGGACAACTAAATACTCTTTGATCGAAGTTGTCATTAACTGAGTTTATTATTTCGAGTTCTTCATGTGTTAAAGTGCGCAGGAATTCATTCAACATTATTATTACTACTATTATTTCTATTGTTACTATTTTTGCTATTTTTTTCCATTATTGTTGTTATTTTTACTATTATTATTATCTCACTGTGTAGCTGGAAGGAGCTGACCAGCCTGAAGACCGCTCAGAGCTTCTGCGACGACGTGGGCTTCCCTTGCCTGGTGCGCCCGTCGTACGTGCTGTCAGGGGCAGCCATGAACGTCGCCAACAGCCACAAGGACCTCGAGAGCTACCTCAACCAGGCCACCGCTGTCTCCAAGGACTGCCCCGTCGTCATCTCAAAGTTCATCCTCGGGGCGAAGGTAAAGGGTCCGCCATTAAAACCTGTTTTGAAAACATGCAAAGTCGTTGGATTTTGGAGGCATTTTATTTACCATGAAAAGATGGGTTTAGTAAAGGCTTGCAATGTAACCTATAACTAGGTAAAAAAATGTTATAAATCAGAAAAAATACTTATATGACAATCTCCATTTCCTTGCTCAACTTGATTCGGTATGTCAAGTTTGTCATCGCTCCTCCCAAGGTTTGGCTAAGGACCACATGAATTTTTTTTTTAAATTCTCTCGAAGCTTAGCTAAATTTCGAGGCTGGTCAAATTAGCTTTCCCAAAGGTAGCCCAACTGCTAAAAATTTCATGTAACGAATGTGGAGAACGTGTACATGGTGGAATATCACACCTCAAAGCGAGAGCAAATTGCTGGAAAATTGTTAGGGAACACATGTACTCGCACATATCAATAGAATGTAGCGGTAGCTATAGTCGGTAGGTTGAATTTTCCTGTCGTAAGAACGCGACCTTTTTCGGCGGCTTCCTATAATTTACCATCTTTTACTTTAAACTTTTATAGGCTGCAGTCTTCTCATTTAATCGTCATAATATAACTCATCTCGAGAAAAATGAATGACGAAATCTTCAATTTCTCTACCGAGCATTGCAGGATTTCTTGCGGAGAGTTAAGGATAGATATTCATTAATGATAAGCTCTTGAAAATTAGAGGCTTCAATGTTCCCGGTGTAGAATTAAAGTTTTTCTACAAGTATAAAATGCGCAGCGAGGATAAGTGCAATTGATTTGTTAACACAGGAACTGGACGTTGACGCAGTCGCACTAGACGGTCAGCTGATTTGCCTGGCGGTGAGCGAGCACGTGGAGAACGCTGGAGTGCATTCGGGAGACGCCACTCTCGTCACGCCGCCTCAGGACCTCAACCAAGAAACCCTCAACAAAATCACGGCCATTTGTGCAGCCATCGGCAAGCACCTCGAAGTTACGGGGCCGTTCAACATGCAGCTCATTGCAAAGGTACACTTCATATCTTCATTTCTGTGGCTTTTTATCTTCATTCTCTGGGAGAACACTTCATTTCTGTGGCTCGTCTTCAATCTTAGGATGAAACCTGTTGCTTCGTTCTAGTTAAGAAAACTCCAATGTGCGCAATATTAACGATGTGTGTGTATCTCATGAACAAAGAACTGCAATTTGCGTTTCTTCACTGCTTGTGTTTTTTATTGTATTTGTCGTAGATGCAGAACATTTAAAACGGATTTTTTCTAACCTAATGAATTTTTTATTAAAAACATTCCGACGGCTATCGTAGGATTTAAACACGAGATTTGCATGAAACAAACGATCGAGTTCTCGTAGAGGCGGTTTTTTTGTCAATGTGAGTTAATTGGTCTGGAAGGTATTTTCATCTTCACAAGGCTTCATCAATGAGGGGTCAAATATACCTCTTTAAATCGAACGATTATTTTCGCCATTAGTAGAAGGCTATTAGGCATTTCATGGAGCCAGTTTTTTGTAGGATGGCCGATGAATCGTTATCGTGACCACATAGTTTAAAAAGCCTGTCTCAATCTCTTCATTCTCCTGAAACCAAGTGCTCTTTGGTCAATCCAAATGCCGTCTTCTACTAAACATTCCCGTTGCCTCTCAAAATATACCAATAACACAACATTAAATTGCTTGTACCAGGGCAGCAATTCGTAGCCATTCGTTTTCTTGATATCTTCGCAGGATAATCACCTCAAGGTGATCGAGACGAACTTGCGAGTGTCGCGGTCGTTCCCGTTCGTGAGCAAGACCCTTGACTACAACTTTGTGGCGTGCGCGACGCGTGCCATCGTGGGGGAGCCGGTGACTCAGATCGAGGTGCTGCGTGGCTGTGGCAGGGTGGGCGTCAAGGTGCCTCAGTTCAGCTTCTCCAGACTAGCAGGTGATTGAACCTCGATTGTTCTACACCTTTAAATTATTTAGCTGAACTCTGATTTTTTTCCTAAGGTATTTCATGCTGTGTTCCATGCTTCTCGCACGCTATGATGGAAATAAGGGAGTTTAACACTTGTCATGAGCGCGAGTTCTAGGGTTTGAATGGAAGGGATGGAAACTCATCACTCGAATAATCTCAATACACGTGTGTTTTTCCATTCAAGAACTGTAGCAACTTCAGCTCACAAGTCCCGAGATTATTTCTTTGCATAAAGTGTGGATTAGTGAAAAAAGGACTGAGGATTGAACCTTCAGTTTCAACTTATTCCAAGTTACTTGTTTCTGCCCAATTAACTCATATTTACTTTTGAACGATTTTAATTTGTATTAAACGACACACTAGGTTTCATAGGTTCCTTTGAAAAGCCAAGCAAAGAGTAAGCAGCAATGTTGAACGTTTTAAAAAAAATGTGATAATTACACAAAAAACTTTTTCTACAGTTACACACATGGAATGTCATTTTCTATCCAGGAATTGGGAAAGAGCGATTGTAAAACCTGCAAATATTTGGGTCGGTACAACATAAATTTAGAGCATTCGTAGTGCAGCAATTCTGATTTGCAAGGATGAAGCGATTTTTTTATTTGAGAATGTTTAACGAAGATTCCTGCCGATAGTATTCCGCCAATTACCCTCGTGAAATACACTAGTAACCACTTCTATTCGTAAAGTTTTCTGTTTGGTGTGCCACGGGAGATTTTGACGTATGGATCAACAACGTTTCTGTGACTTCCCTTAGACGGTTACTGTGGAATGCTTGAGAGTTTCCTCTATCTAACATTCGCCGAATTCATCCTGGATCATGAACCTAACGATCTATGGTTCCAACAAAAGGGTTAACATCATTCACTTTCGACGTTCACTCAGAATCTATCCAAGATGTCGCCAGGTCAAATATCGAAGATGTAAAGCAACAATAACTCGGGAAGTCAACGTTTCACGACGTGATCCAGATGATAGAGGTATATTTCTAAACGAGACTTCAGAAATGCGTTGACTCTGGTGGTTACCTCTTGAATGATAGGATTTCAGAACCTCTCAATGTGAAATTGCATTCAATGTACCATTAAGTGGTTGTAATTTTGTCTTGTATAATTATTACTTTTTAATTTTCACCCTTGAAAATCCCTGTATAATTTTTTGCAATTCTGTTTTCCAACTGATATTTAGGAAATATTCATCAGGAAATGGATATTTGGAAAAGACCGTTTCCTCGATACAGCTTGCAAGATTGTTAAATTTTGGCCTTTTTTGATACTGAAAACAGGTTGCCTATTTTTCATTTGTTGTTACTGACTGCAGAGGGTTGAATTTTTCCCTATGTTATTGCTAAAAAAAGAGCATGAAAAGGGACAATCAAGCAGCCCAACAAGACTATCAGAGTTTTATAAATATTTAAATAGATTGATTGATATATCGTGAGATAAATTTGCCGTACAATACAGCGTACATTAATACTTCATTCATATTCGATAATGAAAAAATGCGCTCGGATTCGCTGTTTGCGGAAAAAAATTTCAAATTCTTTTCTCATTAGAACTATCACAAGGACAATTACCGAAAAACATCAAAGTTCAATTTCAGTCATTTCGTTGATATCGTCTTTAGGCCCAGAACCACGGTATCGCATAACCACTGCTAAAAATTTGTAACGATGCCACCCCGCGATCTGAGTTGTGACGAGAAACTACCGTAGAGTTTATAATAGATCTGTTCTCGTGTTCCGGTAAGAGCTATTGTGTTGAAGTATCTGCCTTCACTGTGCCCTGGTGACTGCCTCTGAATGGCAAGAGACTAAGTGTTCAGCCTCGTTGTTCTCGTCGTCTGATAACATGGGGGCAATTTCAACACGTCCTTATCATCGCTTCGATTGCTAAAAAGAGATCTCTTTGTGGCTAACACACGGATAATATCTGTGGGACGAGTGGCTGGGTAACGCATGCCTTAGAAGAAACCGAATCTTTTTTTTTAATTTTAATAACAAAACAAAACTATTTACGCTAGGATGTTGAAAGTTATTTTACTCATGAAAGGAATTTTTTATAGCTTTCAATAACTTTGTATCCTACTTACTCATCAACAAGATAGTTACTTTCTGCTTCGGATTTAAACCCTCAATTTTTCATAATGTTTTGCAACAGAGTAGAAGAATGAGACTTATGACGTCTACACAAGAACATATGAACAACAAGTGCAACGTGATTACAGAATTCATTTTAAAATAAAAACCAGTTCATTTGAAAACACAATTTAATTTCTTATCAATGTATTTCGGACAATGGTAGAGTTAATGATAAAAGACGATATAGAAGACTAAAATCAATTTGAATTTAATCTGTAATCGACCAAGTACCTGGAGATAATTTCAAAATCTCCCCTAGAAAACTTTTAACTCAATTATCCATCTCTCAGTTTTACAACGCATTCTAGAAAAGGAATTGATGTTATACGATTTCAAAATTCAATTAATCCAACAAATATTGTTTTATGAGCAGTATCAGCGTCTAAATTATCTTGAATATTTTTCCCCGTTATTGCGGTGATGCCTTTTTCACCGAAAATGTCATCTTTTCTGATGAAGCTCACTTTCACTTGTTTGGCCAGGTGAATTTAGGCCAAAATTTGGAGCAAAGAAAATCCACTAGAAATTCTAGAAAGAATGGTGTACTCTCTAATTTGTGTGGCGGTGTTAGTGCCGAATAACATCTTCAACTATGCTTGTTCTTTACTTTTTTTTAAATGATGGCACAGCTGAAAGAGTTACTAGTGAAAGATAACGAACTGTGATATGAGTTTCTCATTCCACAACTTGAGAGACAGGACGTTCACAATACTTAGTTTCAACAGGATGGAGCAGCAGCTCACACGGCAAGAGCAACAATGCCATTGTTAAGATGGGGGCTTTCCAAATCATTTAATTTGATGACCTGGTAACATCTTTATGAACCTCTCGTTCTCCAGATATGTCACCGTATAATGTTTTCTTAGAGGGCCACTTAGAGTCGAGAATTTACGTAATAAAATCAACAAATTTATTGGAACTTGACGACAATATTCATTTTAAACTAGCTCAACTCTTGTCGGATACATTCTAGAGTGTTGAAACGACATAGGAAAGAGCCCTAACTAAGTAATAAAAACAAAACATTGGGCATCATTTAGTTGACATACTTTCAAACCATGGTGTAAATATACGATATAATGTTTTTACACCGAATAAAAACAAGTTTTAATATTTTAGGACTTTGTTTTATAAGCATATCGAAAGAGTTAGCTGCTTCTCACCTGCCCTGTATTTATGTATTACAGCGTTGAATCACATACCTTAGCAATCCGAAATATACCATCGAAGACAAAAATGCCGTGTGATTTTTATTTTATTGCATCTCCACGCGCTCACAGTATCTCCGATGCTCATTTATTTTGACTTGTCCTGCTGCAGGAGCGGACGTGATGTTGGGCGTGGAAATGGCGTCAACGGGCGAAGTGGCGTGTTTCGGGGAGAACAGATTTGAGGCGTACCTCAAGGCAATCATCAGCACGGGCTTCGTGCTGCCAGAGCGGTCCATTCTGCTGTCCATCGGCAGCTACAACGTGAGTCGCAGCTTTGTACTGAGAAGCAGTTTTGTGTGACTGCATGTTGTTTCTTGATTTGTCTGTATAGGTGTGATAACAGCCCGTGATTTATTCATGCGGACAATAATAGTAACAGTCGTTAACAATGCGAGTAATTTCGATGAGTGTTACCGTTTTGCGCAACAGTAGGAATGTGTAACAATTGTCGCATGACAATTGTTCATCGTTCGCGCTGCTGTAACATTTTAGGTAATGCTGAATGTAATGCATTAAAAATTTCTCTGTCAAATATGAGGCAAAAACTGGCACCAAAACCATAAAATAGGAAAGACTTAGGAGCTACCGGTGTCTTCAGTTGTAACCTCGTGCTAGGTGGGGCAATTGAACGCAGCTACTTACGTGCTTCAAGGATGCTATATAAGCCTATATTCTTCTTTCCCAACCAGCTGTAGGGGGGATTCAGTATTATACACACAGGGTTCTGTGCATAGTCAAGTAAAATTCCAATCATGCGAAGAATGCCCCGTGACTAGGGTTTCGTATCTTTTTAGGTCGAGAAGATAATGTAACTTTTCCATGCCTTCTTTTTTATGTATACCGTTGAATTGTGAGCTGGTATTCCTTTTATGACGAATCAGGTGCGCAAGAGATGGCGTAGGACAGAGAGAAGTGAAGTATGTTTTATTTTCTTTCGTTACCGTTTCGAAAGTCAATGCTCGAGTAAAAACTACAGACAAAAGTTCGTAGTTGGTAGGAAAAAAAACTCTGAGAATCAGTAAGGCTTATCTCGCACCTGATAACTTCGACGTTGACCGACTTTATTTTGTGTTGGTGCGAATATTCGTCACAGCTGCCGATCTTTAAACTGAACCGCGATCTTTCTGACCCCATTTAAACTTAGAGGAGGCCCCATTTACTCTCAGATGATCCCGTCGAAAGGAAGCTCAAACTCTGAATTGGTCTACATCAATATGAGTCACGATAGAGAATTTCAAATCTTAATACTTCACTTTTTATGCGGTACTCGGGTCTCTACTGTACGTCTGGTCATGCGTATGGGCAGAAAATAAAAAGTGTGCAATCATGAAATTCGGTCACCTCTATGTATCACGACGTTAGCTATCAAGTTGAGGGTTCCACGATGTCTCGTCCTTTTGTATTTACGCTTTTCATCTGTTGTGAGGTCGAAATACGCTGCCTTATATTGTATTTCGGTAATTTTAAGCTGTTTATCGTTATAAGACGGGAATTATGCTTTGTTCTCCCCCAGCACAAAGTGGAGCTGCTGCGCTCCGTACGAGCTCTGTCAGAGATGGGATACAAGTTGTACGGCTCCACAGGCACAGCTGACTTCTACGGCACACACGGCATCGAGGTGAGTCTTTCACGGCACTTTGGGTATTCCAGGAAGTCATCCATGGTCCCCAGTGATTCCATGCATCCACCCTGATCACGTGTCATCCACGGGACATCCAGGTGAGTCACCCATGCAGTATCTCACCCGCGGCACCACGCGTGTTCCTTGACATTCACGGTACTCTATAAGTCATCCTTGGTATTTACGGTATTCTGGTGAACCATGCATCCATCCATAGCACCGAAAGTGATCCGTAGCACCTTGTGCACCGCGAGTAATCCGTGACATGTACGGTATTCAGGTGTGTTCCATGGCTTCCACGCGACGATGTGAGTCAGCCCTCACAGCAGCAGGGTGTCAAGGCAACATCGCACCTCGCTAGCACGATTGAATAGCCTACAACGCGGCGCCTGACTAGCACATGACCTGGTGACGCTCTGGGTTGCTTGAACGCTGTGACAGCAGCTGACTGAGATGCCTCGTGCCTTATCTTAATCTTCCTTGCTTGGCACCTCCGATGCCACACTTGTTGCTTTTATTATCCTCACAAGAATGGTAGTGCATTCAACTCTCATATGCTTTGTGACGCCATTATTTTATGATTTAATCTTGAATCGTTTTCATCCCTGGAGTTTTTGACACAGCTTCCATTAATCGTGTGGACAATAAATTTCGTCCAGCAAACACAGACCCTGCATCCTGTCAGTCACATCTGACAAACCTGGCACGTACTAGAGAAATATTTACTGGTGGTAGTATTGCACGTTCTCTTCTACCGCTCTGGCAATCCAGCTCTCGCGTGCTGGCGTGTTGCCGCACCCGAGTTCTCTGACTGAACGTTCACCCGCTCTGCGTTAGCTCATTCTCAATTCCCTCGCTCTGCGTTTGCTCGCTCTGCGTTTGCTCGCTCTGCGTTTGCTCGCTCTGCGTTTGCTCGCTCTGCGTTTGCTCGCTCTGCGTTTGCTCGCTCTGCGTTTGCTCGCTCTGCGTTTGCTCGCTCTGCGTTGGCTCGCTCTGCGTTGGCTCGCTCTGCGTTGGCTCGCTCTGCGTTGGCTCATTTTACGTTGGCTCATTTTACGTTGGCTCATTTTACGTTGGCTCATTTTGCGTTGGCTCATTTTGCGTTTGCTCATATTGCGTTTGCTGTATACTACCAGCCAGCGTTTTGTTTTCTCACATTTATTTTCCTTTGTTGCCCTTCGCTCCCTCAGCTGCAAATGACCATTGTATTATTGAAGCTTACGCTCGCAAGGGGAAAACGTGAAGTCCGGAGTTGGAGTTTAGATGGGTCTTTCTTTTTCTTAAGTACAAAAGGTTTTTTATTTGCGACGAATCATCTTTTTATCAGTTCACGGCTGTCTTTTCTGTTATTTAATAATAATTTCTTCTTGAGTATTTTACCTTGTTTCGAGAACTATTTTCAATCATGCTCTTTCGAAGCGTGAGGTGTGGGGACAAACGTTGTGCATAAATTTCTCGTAAGCTTAATTTCATTCAAAATGGGACCTCTCTTCTGTCTCTCTTGAGAACACTTTGTAGTGCTTACGAAGGTTTACACCAACTTAATTTCTAATTTAGCCACGCAGTTTCATTGATAAACTTGTCGCAGTGTTGCGAGAGCTTCATTGACTATTTGTTGTTCAAATTTGTTCGCATTTTTCGGTAGCATGTTCGTTATTGACGTACCCATGAATGTGTTCACTGTCTAAATGCAGGAAATTCATCTATTTTTGATCTGTTTGTATGCTCTCTTCCTCATCCGGTACTTACCTCACTCTGTGCTTTGGGTGCAGAATATTGATAAAATGCTTTAACACGTTAACCGCAATGTGAACCACCGGTGGTACACGGAGGGAGTTTCCATAATGCTGCTGACCGACAGTAGTCACAAATTCAATTTTCATAAATACTTAATCAAAGCGAATTGAAGGCAAGATCAAGTTAATGTTAGCTATTTTCAAAATTTCCAAATACAATAGACTATGAATTTGAGTTGAATATTGTTCAACCCCGTGGCGGTTAACGGGTGAATGATGATCAAAACTGTTCTCGTCAAGTTTGTACATTTCTGGGTATTTGCTCAACCCAAACGCCGTCTTCACGCACAAGGACTTGCATGATCCGAAGTGTGCGTCTAAGCGTCTAACTTGTCTTACTGTCTTGTTAGGTATGATGAGATGAATGAGAAATTCATTGAAATGTAAAGAACTATGACTATATACCAATGTAAATTCCAGAAATTTTAAGCTTCGTCAGGAACAAGACGTAACAATAGGGGACAAAGACTTCGTACTAATTCAGTTGAATATAATTATAATATGCAATTCATTTGAAACGGATAAATTTTCAAAGAATAAGAAAGAGTTCTGAAATCTTTAAATAGGACAATGATTTTAATCAACGTACAAAACTAATTGAAGAAATGCTTTAGAATGCAACTATGGTCCGTGATGTGTGCTTAATTTCATCGTCGTATTTTACGTGCGCATCTTCATAACTTAACTGGACCATCCATGCCCCGTAGGGTCAGGTTGTTGCTGCAAGTAATTTTTGATTCAGGAATTGATTGCTCACTCCACTTTTCCCATTGAAAAATAATGCAATATTGATTGAAAACATTTTTTATAAAACTCCAAAGAATCAAAAGGAAATATCCGCTGTAAAGTGAACATTTGTAGCAGACCGTATCCACGATACAGTGTTTAGGACTAATACGAGTATTAATTGGACTAAAACGTAAATTTCTCGCTATTAAGTAGTAAAAATATTGAGTTGCCCGCAGTGATGAAAAATAATTGAAATTTTTTCCCAGCTGTTTACATGTTACTGCAAAAAGATATATTCTGTCCAATGTTATTACTAAAATGTACAGCGTGGCCACGTGGGTACAACCATACAACTATACATGCATACAAGCATGCAAACGACACTGTCAACTAAAATTCAGAGCAGTTTTTAATGTTTTCTGCAGCTCGGCGCAGAAAGGCGTTTTAGGGTCAACTTACAGCAGTACATTGCACCCTTAGTTTTACTCACAACGAAGATCAATTACTACCACTTGGCAAATTCGTGCCGTAGAACCACAGCGCAAATTGCCGACGCACATTGCCATGAAACACGATTTCTGAGTAGCGGTTAGTACAGTCCGGCCGCCCTCTGCAGTTCGGTGCAGCTCAGAATTATCTGACAGAATTATCACAGTCAAATTTTGCCAAAATTCAAAAATAAAACCGCTGTAAAGGTGGACACGGCGTTCGTATCGCTGCATTAATGTTACCGCACCGAACGGCTGTAGTACTGCACTGATTTTTAATAAGTAACCAGACTTCATCAGGTGAATGTTAGATTGTATTGGAATGCCTATTTCACAGCATATCGGAAGCAGAACAGAGGATTATTTTAACAATTCTTACCAACGATGTCGATACCCGGCCACGCCACGTCGGGGAACCAGACTTCTCAGTGAAGAAGACGGTGCACGGGACCACGCTACGGTAGGGTTGCGTCTGAGGTTGAGTGGCCCACCTTCACATTAATTTCGGCTTTAAGCGAATACTTTAAGCGAATGCTTTAAATTCTGCATCAATCTACAACTTTGAAACCACTCCTAACTCATTGCCCTATTTTCTCACTTCGTTACTCCCGCGGAGAGAGATAACTTTTGTATATATGGGAATAAGCGCATCCACGGAGAAGATGTGAATTCTAGAGCTGAAGTTTGGCTAGACCTAATTCCTTTGATTGAAATAGGGTAAGTTTTTTGTTTACCTACCGACCATCCTTTTTTTTCGACTCACTTTAGCTCGTTTTTTAGCACTTTTCTTTGGCTTTTATCTTATTCCACAAACTTCTTTTAAGTTTGCTGTTTGAAAATTAGGTAGGCCTTCTTTTTTCCTGAATTAAAATAGGTTTTTTGTTTTGTTATGGACATCTTTTTTAGGTTCACTGGTCTCCCATTTTTCAGTGCCTATTAATTTATTTTTTTATCTTGCATCATAAACTTCCTTCTCAATTTACTATTTCTATGCCTAGAGAATTTTGTGTGGGGTTGCACCTTGCGCATCGATTTTGCGCTCCCTTAACACACTAAATGGTGTCCTACTTCTTTTCTAAGGAGAACACTTTAGTTGAGGTTAGGAAGACTTAAACTAACTTACTATCTGTCTGTTACTTCGTCAGTCTTCGTATTTCAAGTGATTAATATTCAAATCTGTCATCTCTCATACTTTCCTTTGTATTTATAAGTTCTTCAGTACTTTCAGTTCCCAAATCGCGGTACGGCTGAGTAGCTTATTAGCACGAGTAGAACTTTTCGTACTCGATCGGGAAGAATTTAGCTCACTCCTGGTTTAAGAAATACCTAATTTTGGAAATTAACGAGGTTCCAAAAAATAAAAAGTAACTTCGAAATTTGAGTATATATTTATCAATTTACATATTCTACACTTTTCTCTCTATTCTCAATGTGTACTTGCATTTAAATTTTATGTTCTTAATATAGCTATCCGAATAACATTCATTCAATTTACTGGCTATAATTGTGTTGCAGACTAACTTAAAGAAACGAGAGAGTAGCTTCCTCTTTTGTTGCTGCAATTCCTAAAATTCCAGTGCTTAGAATGCGTACATGAAGTTCTGATTGGGGTTCTTCCGATGCAATCGGCTAAAGAAAAAACATTAATCAAGAATTTCTGAAATAAATGCAGTTTTTTACCGCATTTCCCACATGAAATAAGTAATAACAACAATAAAAATGATTCAAATCATTTTTTTCATAGCCTATCCTTTTTCATAACATAGAAATACGTTAACTTTAGAATCGTAACAATGTTTAAAAAAGAGAGAATTAACTTAACATGGTAAATAATAAATTTAAAATCTCTTCTATTACGTACTCTATTTACATATATAGGTTAGCTTTACTATCTACAGGGTAACTGGTACTTTGTTGGACTAACATCGACGTGAGGTTGGGACCGTTGAATTGAACACTCTTTTCTTAAAAACAGCGCGGTCAAAAATGCTTCGTTAAAGAGCTACAAAATTAGAAATTTTCACCTGGCCACCAGGGTCTCCTGAAATTAAGCCCCTAGATTTCTACTTCTGGAGACATTTGATGAGTTTGATGTGCGAAACACAGACTCATTCCGGAGAAGAGCTTATCGATAAAATTGTTGAAGCCTCCGTGAGGTTACTTGAAACTCTTGGTATCTTCGATCGTGTCAAGCAGTGCACCGGCGTTTGAAAAAACGTCTGCATCGCTACAGATGAGCCTCATGTTGAACGGATTTTGTAAATACCTCAGCTAATTAAGAAATCTATTGTGCTCAAAATAATATTTGCTCTCATTCTATATCATGGGTTCATAATCCCTTCAGGAGGATAAAACTACTGTCTTTGTAGGAATTAGTGCTCACTGGGGGAAAATGTAAGGTCCTGAGCTGAGAGTTAGGTATGCTTTCGTTTAGTTAGTATAAAATTTTTTATGTTTTGTTGAGGACCATCTTTTCTCAGTTCACTGCTGTCTTGTTTTTCAGCACCTGCTACTTTTTTCTTCAATTTTCATCTCGTTTCAAAAACTTCTTTTCCAACTTGCTGTTTCTATGCCCCTTGTGCATTGATTCTGCCTTCCCTTAACTTCATACCAATTGGTGCCTTCCTTCTTCCTCTCTTAGAACATCTAGATTGTGGTAAGGGAGGCTAAAACTGACTTATAATCAATCATTGTGTTCATAATAAAAATGTCTCCTAACATCTACATAAAATTTTTCCGCCACTCTATAAAGTACGAATTTTTCTCCAATACGTTTCAAACATCAAGTTTTACAACTCTTTAACGAAGCATTTTCGACCACGCGGTTATTGATTAAAAAGTGCTTATTTCAACTGTCGCAACCTTGTATTGAAGCTCGTTCATGGAAGTGTCCACCCTGTTTAATGAAAAATATTAAATATATACTCTCAGCCTGTGAAATATACACCCTGTATACTATCTTATTTTAAATATCATTTCAGGAAAATGCAGTTAACAATATGTACAAATTTACGTTCCTAAATACACAGAACAATTGTCAACTTCGTTTGCTGGTACTTACATTCTCGTTTAAATTCAACGGTTACCATTAACGTATTTGGAAGACAGTAACTCATACTTGAAGAAATAACATTGCTCATTCAGTTGCTGATATTATTTTATATTATTATTAGCTTCTCAATATACTTCTTGAGCCTCTGAACGAGATATAACCACGCCGGTAGACCCGAACCTGGCACACAGTAGATTCAACATCAAGATCATGGATATTTCGGTACGAGTTCCAAGCTATCGTTGCCGGTAGGTCGCCTGAATGTAGGTCAAAGCCTCCCTAATATTCTGGTTTACGAGTTATGAAATCAACTGATCGTTGAACAGTGTTCTTACGCTGAGTTATTGCAATTTTCCCACAAAAGACATCAATCGAGATTGTGTCTCCTGTTTTTGTTGGGAACAAGAATAAACTCTACACCTAGGGGATAAATGGGAACGTTTCCATTTAGTCGCGATCGTACGAAGACTCTCCGCGAACACACTGACGTTTAATCTAAATTCGCTGGTAGTTTATAAAAAAGTTGTCACAAAGCGACCACATGGTTGAGTGTTCTTTCAAACATTCCAATGTCTCACGTTACTGAATTATTCCACATTACACCGAGAATCTTTCGCTCACGGCTCGTGATCTTCAGAAGTGCGACTACCAGTGATCTTCAAAAACGCATGAAAGAATGTACTTTTTGTGAACAAAGTAATTTATGTTCTAGCTGCTCTTCAACGTTGCTTATTTACATTCACCGTTAATGTGCTCTCAATACAAAAGAATTTTTCGTCTTGTTGAAAAACATCGACTGTAAATTGTACAATTTGGGCTCTAAATTCCAGTTCTTACATTGATCGTCGTGCAACCTTGGATTGTTTTTACCCTCTTGCTTGCCTTCTGCAAGAACTTCGGTCAAGGTTTCTGAATGTTTTTCACTTTCTTTCTTCCTTTTTTGAAAGAAAAAGGAAGGATTCCTTGCTTGTATTTTCGTAGCGATATCTCTTGATCTGTGTTGCTAGGAGACTCAGTTTTGACGCCTCGATAGTTGGCAGTATTAAACTTCTCCTTCTTTATGTTTTCACCAATTTATTTGGTCCGTTCTGTGTTATCCGTATTTTCTTCTATAACCGTTGTTTTACTTTCTTTCACTTCCTTTTTAGTACTAGATGTTGGATCTTTTGCATCCTTTTTCTTTTTCTTTGGTTTGTCATCTGTGCTGGTCGAATCATTAGTTACCTCATTGTTGTTAGTTGCGGATTTCTCTTCAACTTTAGACTCCTTTTTCTTATCGAACGCATCGCTCTTTTCTTTTTTCATTTTCTTCGCTTTTTTCTTAAGATTTTCTTCGTTGTTGACTTTGACCTTCTCTGAAGTTGTTTGATCAACGTTGTCTACGTTGCTCTCCGAGTTTTTCGCCTCGTTGTGCCCCTCCGTCTCGTCTGCGTTTGTTTTCTTCTCGCTTCCAACTGTGGCTTCTCTTTCTTTCTCTAATTTTTTCTTTTCTTTCTTTTCTCTTTTTCTTTTATCGTGTTCCTCCTTATTTTCTATACTTTTCTCTTCGTTCGTCTTCTTCGTTTTACCATCTATGGCATCTTTCATCTTTTTCTCTTTCTTTTCTTTCTTCTTGTCCTCAATTACAGTTTCTGCTCCACTTTCCCTCGTATCTTCTTCTTGTTTATCTGCTTTCTTCTCAGCTTCTTCTTTAAGGATTTCAGCGGTCTTTTCCTTTACACTTCCGTGTTTTGTTGTTTCTAGTTTCAGACTTTCAATCACTTGCAGTTTTTCATCTGCGTTCTCTCCTCCTTGCTTCTCTTCTTTCCGTTTCTTCATCGTCACTTCTCGTAATTTTTTCTGCTCGTCTAAGTTATCCTTTCGTTTCTCCTTTTCTATCTTCTCTTGCTCATTATCTTGGTTATATTTTTCTTTCTTCTTTTGCTTCCTTTCGTCAGTTTTGACACCTTTCCTCTTTCCCTCATCCTTTTCTACGACTATTAATGTTGGATCAGCTACTTTATCAGCTAGCTCTTCTCCTATTTTTGCTTCATTCCCCATAGTTGCCGAGCTATTTTCTTTACTTTTCGTTGTCTGGTCACTCGTTTTTGTAGAGTTATTTGCAACTCGGTCTTCCCCGACGACTTTCAGGGAACTGTGTTTTTCAACGGCACCTTTTATCACAGGCTCCAACTTGCTGACGTTTTCCTCATTTTTGCCTTTGTCTTTGCCATCCGCAACCTTTTCAGCTTCTTTTCTTTTGTGTTTCTTCAGCTGTTTCTCCACACTCTCAGAAGTTTTCTCTTGAGAACTTGTTTCAAGTGGGCTTTTTCCTTGACGTGATGCCTGTGTTTTGAGTGGCGATGTCGTGATGCTGCTCCGAGTGCCACTCTCCGCCCACGACTGCACGATAACTCGCACCTTCGCCTCCTGGTCCCCTGAGAGGCGGGCTGGCTCTCCTCCAGTCGCCGGCACCGACTTGCCTGCGGCTGCCGTACTCTTCTGAGTCTCTATTTGCGGTTCTTTGATTTTCTTTGTTTCAGCGTTTTTCGTAGCGTCACCATTACTAGTTTCTTCGATTTTCTCGGTTACTTCGATTTTCTTGGTTACTTCGATTTTCTTAGGTTCTTCGATTTTCAAAGGCTCTTCGATTTTTTTGGTTTCTTCGATTTTTTTCGTGCTTGTGAATTCCTTGTTTTCTAAGATTTTCTTAGTTTGTACGATTTTCGCAATTTCCTCATTTTTCTCCATTTCGTCGATTTTCTTCGTTTCTTTCACTTTCTTGGTCATTTCAATTTTATTTTTCTCATGGTTGATCGAATTTTCTTCGATTTTCTCAACACCTTTTGTTTTTGTTTCCTCAATTGTAGGAGGCTTTTCCTTTTTCACTCCTGACGATTTCTTTTTCTTTTCTTTTCGCTTGAATTTTTCAGGCTTTTCTTTTGAATCATTTTCTTTATTCTCGACATTTACTTTGGGGACAAACTCTGGACTGGTCGTTACGTCCTCAGCAGCAGAGCTGCTTTCCATTTTGGAAATGGTTTTCAAAATGCCAAGTTCGACTGTTTCTCTAGACCCTCTGTGGCCGTCGAGGCGGGGCACAGACGCCGGAGGAGCGAGGGATTGAGTGAAAGATGAGCTTGATGAATCAGGACGTAGTTCTGAATTTCTGTGTAGTGACCAGTTGCGAGAAGAAGGTCTGATGTTTGCCACTTTGATCTCGAGGTTTTCGGTGAGACTGTGCGTCATGTTGAGCATTCTGTTCAGTCCCTGCATGGTGAGGCCCCTTTCCACTCGTGCTCTAGCATGCAACTCATTTAGCGGCCCCGAATCAGTTGATGGGTTTGCTATTTGTTCATCTTTGAGCAGCTCCAACATGTTGGTAGCAAAACTCACGTACTTGTACGCTTGTGGGTGTGCCTCGAACTTGTTAGAATATTCGGCCATTTTAAGGAAGTGCTCCGCCAGCAGCGTCAAAAGTTTCTCTGTTCTGAAATCGTTCAAGGTTTGCACCTTGACATTCAAGTCCACAAGCTTATCGGTCTTTCTTTGCGTGATGGTGCCCCTGCCATTCGCCTCCGCCCGCTTTGCCCGGTCGTGGAGTCGCGCCCTCTCTTCCATGAGCACCTCCTGTCAAGATAGAATGAGTTATAGTGTGGGCTTTTGTCTATTTTACTTCTTTTCTACTGTTGCTTCACTTGTGAAAAAACATACTGTCGTATTCGATTGCTTTTTATAGTTTTGGTGTGTGTATGAAACGCGATTCTGATTCACATTTTTTTCTGTGGATGAAAAACAGTTTCTTAGAATAAAACCTGACCCCATTTACTCTATAACTACTGTAATGTCTCTGTTAACACTTTTTTTCTGATCTTACCTTCCGGTCACTTTACAGTGATGGTCGATTAACTCCTTCGTGCTCTTCACTAAAATATTGCTACTTATCATACAATAAAATAAGAAATATTTTAAGCGCATTCTAACTGAATGCATTACTTCATGTCGATGATGGCGTGAATTTTAAGTTCAGTGCAAATATCTGGGTTAATGCTCGTAAATAATTGGCCTTAATGATTTTCTTTTTTCACGACTTAACTAATTTTTTGAGCGATTTTTTTACTCTATTTTAGCCGTTGTGATTGTGGTGAATCTCCTCAGAAGGATTCGACCATTGCATCGACTGAAATTAGCGCTCCCAGGGAATGGATGTGAGGTCCCGAGCTGAAGGTTAGGTACGCCTTCATTTTGTTGAAACAATAGTTTTTCGTTTTGTTACAGATAATTTTTCCAGTTCACAAGTAGCATTTTTAGCTCCTTTTACTTTCGTCTTCACCTTTTATCTCTTTCGATAAATTTATTTCAGTCTAACTGCTCCTGAGCATACCTTGTGGAGTCCCATCATGCGCATAGATTCCCAGTTTCTTTTTATTACACACCAGATAGTGTCTTCCTCCTTCCTAACTTGAGAATCCGTTTGATGTGCTTAGACAGGCTTAAACTAACTTATGTAACTTATGTAAAAAAAAAAGTTTTTCCAATTTTGGAGGTCTCAAAAAAGTTGAATGTTACCTGGAGCTTCTTGTGTTCCTCCGAATATTCTTCTTTGTCCTCGCCAAATTCATAACCTGGGGGGTCCGTGTCCAACTCGCGCTGAGATTCGTCCTGTGGGGATCAAAATGAAAAATAAACTAAAGCCTCGGTTCTCCGCAATTGAAAATCGCAACTCTCCATTTCTCAGGTTGAGTAAACTAAAATCATCAAATACCCGAGTGGAAAGTAAGAACAGTTTTCAACTCTTAAAGCTCGAGCTAAAAATTTTATGTCCATCTGAGTTTGAAAATTAGCGGATATATTTCTATAGTTTTGATTCAAATATGAAGAGTCGAAGTGGAGGAGGAAGAGTGAATTAACTGGTCCATGATGTGGCATTGCAGTCCTTCTTTCATGACTGTGTAGTAGACTGCTTGAAAATGTAACATGAGATTTAGGCGTCAACACCAACCTAGCAAAATAATCATTTTTCCGATCCGTGGAGATATTGCAGTCTAGAATGGGCAAAGTATATGATCTAAGGAGCGTCCTTACCTCCACTCCCAGCATCAGATTTGGATTTAGAGTAGCCAGAGACATTCTCTTGTGTTTGATGAGATTGTAGAGTTCAGTGATGTTGAGCCGCGGATAGAAATCCTTGGACGTTTGCAGTCTCTTCAGAGTGTGCATCATGTATACAGGCAAGTTTTCAGCAATTCTTTGAACACATTCCTGCACAAAATGAACGAAAATGACAGTTATGAAGTAACAATTTTTCATTCAATATACTTGTTTCAGTTCCTTACATACTCTTCATACTCTTCATACGTGCTTGCTTCGCACATGGCCGATATTATTAGTGCAGTGAGTTCTTTCATCATCATAGGCTTCCTTGTTCGTGAAAGTAAAGGCGGCCCTCCTGAAGTGTCGGGATACATTTAACACTGGACGAATTGTGCGCATTACAAATTTTCCCTTTTTGATTATATGTTACGTAGAACATGCACATGAAGCCAGTTCATCTATAATTGTGATAGATACCACCAGAGAATGGAGAAGAAAATAATCACAGAAGACACCAAGCTCTCGACCTAAGTCTTTAGCCGTCTTAATTCAAATGTTAACCACATTGCCTAGGCTCTAACAAGCTAGTTTTTAAATGCACTCAACGAGTGCATCCAGCTAGAGCCGGTAATCCTCCTTTCACGTGGCCATCTCTGACGTCCTCTGACCTCAGGAGGAACGCAACTCTAGGTAAAGGTAGGCTCTAGGGACCAAGCGATGAAGTGTTCTTGCTTCTCGACTCGCTATGGTGGTTGCACTTACACCTTCCCAGAGCCCCCATCGAATCTTTAAGCTTTGAACACTCTTAGTTGAGGATGAATTATGAAAATCTGCTGAAGCTTTCTCTCCCAGCAGTAGTAGTTTAAAGCTAAGTATCACGTCTTGTTTGCCTGGTCACTTTGCGAATCCTGGTCCTTAAGGCTAGTTACTAAAGTCAAATCCAGCGACCGGGTGAACTGATATGGAGAATATTTACTCATCTTCCCTAAGCATAAGTTTCTCATATGTCTCTTAAGAATTAATTTTTACGCTCTTCACTTCATACAGTTCATGGGAATATGCTATCAATGATGCAGTTGAAGTGATTCCTGAATAATGTTGCAAATTGTTCGCAGTTCTTTTGGTTCTGCAAACCTTTGTTGTTCTTGCGAGAGTATAATTCGTGTGACTCGGCCTGTAACTTTAGGTTCCACAAAAATTATTGAACATTCAAAATCACACTTTTGTTGAATAACAGAGCGTGTTTGGAGCTTTTCAGAACCGAATTTCTTTCTACGAAATGATTATTGTGGGAATCTCAAAGCATTCAAAATTATCTGCGGTGTAACATCCCCACTGTAATAATTGGCCTAATTATACATAATATATTTATTTACATATGACTTGTAGAAACATTATCGATTGTTGTGATGAACGTCCTCGTTATACAATAGTAGAGCATCTGACAGAAGGTTGACGTAACCTGTGCTCGAAATTGACACCGTCAATGAGAAATGGAGTTGTAGGTGATGCACGAAGGGCTAGTTGAGCTAACGAAGCTTGGTGCTTAGGTTCTTACCTGTACCACGCGAATGCTTTTTTCTTTCATGTTGTCGAGGAGGTTAACTTTTTTGATGAAGTAGTGAGGCAAGTGACGTTCTGATAAACAGTTAGACAGAGTCTTGAGGTATTCTTTGACCCTCATGGAGAGTTGATCCTCTTGCCAGTCTCTGCAAACAAGAACATTAACGCGATAGTTTCTTCCACATGCTTTCGTTTTTTGATATCGCGTGCGTAAGACCCTATCTTAAACGAGAATTTCTTAGGTTTTAGAGATTCTGGAAAAACGGAGGCTCTTCAGTGCCCGAACGTAATATCATTTGATATTGTGTGAAAGTGTGCCATACCTTGACGTATTTTTTTGTCGATATTGTTGGACGAGCGCAAATTTAATAACTTGGCCTCGACCTGGGTGTGCAACCTCAACATCGGCCTTAGAGAATTGCTGGAAAATGCAGGGATGATCCGTGCGTACTGACTTGTCCACATATGAAGAGGTATTAGATCTCGCTAGAAGCGATTGAATACCGTCAGAAGAGTTCCAAGCCAATGCAATATGAAATTTTGAATAAATTATCAATAGGCTCTGAAGTACGCTTGGCAAGTTTCTCAAATTGGTACCTTTTGATGCCCAAGTTCTGCAATTTGGTCGTTATGACCGAATCATAATTGATTAAACAACTACGTTTGAAAATTCAGGTAACTACGAAGCTAAGTGAAAACCATCTAGTTTATCATTAGCGGAATGCCACGCTCACTTCGCAATGGTTCATAACTTGTGATGTTCAGAATGCAAGATATTGTTTTGGTCTAAAATAGACCGTAAACATAGTCGCAGTCGAGTACAATATGTCCACCGTAACCTTTTTTGACATATTCTTGATTTCTATACTCGCTAACCTATAGTTGTTTCAATATAACTGAAAGGTGTTTAACATGTTCACGCGTTTCCGCGGCTGTTAACGGTTGGTTTGGTTTGATTGTTCGTAGCAGAATTGGGAAATCAACTTCAAAGCTCGAATACATTTTAACCTTCCTAAGAACTGTGAAAAATGTAATAGCACCATAATACTTTACCGCGTACTCTAAAATTTATTTAAAAAAAAAGGAGTCAAATAATTGAAATGCTGTTCATTTATTCCGGTACGCAAATTAAAAATTTACTGAGCGGAACACATTTGTTCCAATACGTAGTCAAAGTGTTAAATTGCATTTGTGTTCATTAATGGCTGGTCTATAGCTTTTTCATGTCACTGACCTGTAGTTGCGCTCACACATGTCGAAGAGGACGTAGCGCAGATGGTGGGGTTTGAGTGTTCTACTTTCCTTCTCATCCAAATGGTCGCGCAGAAGGAGCTGGACCAACAACAATAGCCGAATCTGAAAGCAGGGGCTCCATTAATTCTATTTACATCATTTTCATTTTTTCCAATTTGTTAGTTGTGTGATGCCTGTTTTTTCAGCCGCAAACAGACGCTCGACTTAACTTCGAAGAGTCCTGAAATGCACAAGTTACTTGACGCACGATTCGTATAAAACGGGCGTCCAGGATTATGTATCGTTTGTAACTTGTAGACGTGTTTCACTAAGTAGTGGGGTTCTGGACATTCAGACTCAGCACCAACAGCACTGCACTGTGCTGAATTAATTACCTAATAGCGCTACACGTGATCTTCTCGAGACTATGCTTCGAGAGTATCATGATACGACATCCACTGCTTACTTGTGATGACATTTAGAATTTGTAGGGCTTAATCGCTGCTCAAAGGTACATCCTTAAGGTGACCATTAGATATTGACCATTAATGATGATGCTTCCTATCCTCAATTCCTACGCAAGTTTTAATTAATATTGAAAGAAGTTCATTTCCACAAAACAAATAATAAATCTTTATATCTGTCTTTAAAATGTAATATCATTTCCATTATATCTGGGTACCCATACCCTGAACTTGAAATTAAGTGCAATTTATGTGTAATTTCTTTGCCAGGCTTTAGTGCTTAACTTTACGTCCTTTTCCCAAAAACATGAATTGCCTGACTCATCGTAAGCCAGTACCTGAGATAGGCTATGATATCTCAGTATACGACTTTTGTTATTGCGGTGCTTCAGATGTGGTCACAATGGCCTAGTATTTAGAGAGCGAGCGCCTTTCACGGGAACGGCACCCGATGTCGATTCCCGGCAATATCAGCCTGGGGATTCTCCATGTTAGAAAAAAATGAGAACTTAGCCACGATTTTGCACTCCACCCAGGTGTCGGAAAAGGGTCCAGGCTTGACAGGGATTGAATGTCAACGCATCCTGGTGTTAGTTATAAGTCATTTGGGAAATCAGCAGGGTAAGATGATTTGTATCATGCTTGACTGGAATAAAATATCCTCCTTTAAGCATCCTTTTAGCTGCCTTCATAATGCTACTCACTTGCTGGTGCCCGAGGCTCCTCATGAGGATCTGCTCGGCCTTCACGAACTGGATCTGCCACTCGATAAGCTTGATGCGGGGGTTGATCTCGTTGGGGTTGTAGTACCCCATTGGAAGCAGCTCGCACCCTAACTTCCTGGTTATTTCCTCGATGTAATTGTCCTTTGGCCACCTGCATTTGCAAATTTTCACTGTTAATGGTAAGCTAAAACTTGTGAAGATGTGTCACTCAAAGTGTTCTAAACTCTTCCAAACTTCAAAACTTAAATGTTGCAGTTAGGCATATAGTTCTCGAGTTCTACTTGCTCTTAAACTCTCACCATTGGCGCTGGCATGTTGGAATTGAACTTGCTTTAGGTAAGAGACCGAACAGGAGCTTGAGATACTTAAGTTGTGAATTTGACATTTTCTGCACGTTGACGAGTGGGAATTAGTCTAACAACACTACGACGAGTAATGCTATCTGCTCTCTAACGATCCCTGACCTGTCCTGCTACACTCTGACTAATCTTAGCGAGTCCTGTTACGCCCGAAACGGAAGCTAAATTGTATTGGGTTTGTAATTTATTCTAGAAACTTTGATGATTTTGCTGGGTTTCCTGCTGGCTTGATAGTCACTGTTCATGCCCTGCATTAAGTAAGAAGATTGAAGAGAAGTCATCACCATGTTTTCAGTTATAACATTGGGGTGAAATTCTTAACACAACCTAAATTGAGAATATCTGTTGCAAATATCTACTTACTAAGAGCAATTCAAGCTATCGCTTCAGCAATTAATGCGTATCATAATTTAAATGAAAACTAGTTACTCAAACAATTTGACTGCACTTGTCTAGTTTCTCATAAATACGTAGGTGAGGAAACGACAAACGAAGAGTACCGAATAACTCGTAGATGATACTCGTACAATTGCTTGAAGAAATCGATTTAAACTGCTCTTTACTGACGATTAACTCTAGGATTTTTCATTTTTACAGTACACAAAATTAAAACCAACATTATGTTGGTGGAATAATTTGAATTTTCATTATTGCTTAATGCCGGGCGTAGTTGAAACTCAATACCGGTGTGGACTATCATGTATTTAGTGTTTACTCATTCTATTTCGCCCTTTAAATTCTTTGTACAGAGAAACCACTAGATGAGGGAACCGTTTTAGAATTACTGTTTCAAAAATGATTACTGTAACCATGCTTCGTTCACTAGACTACAAAACTAATCTCTGAACAAGACATGCGGTACACCAGCTGCAGTTATCAATTTCCATGTGTATGTAGTTTGGGTTCTAGACGTGCATTGGTTTTAGGTGAAGAGTGTGTCTGCTCACACAATCTGCTCAACCTGTTCCCTCCGTGCATGATCAGGGCCCAAGCTCCTGAAGAAATGGGCGCAAATGATGCTATGTTAAATCTCGGGTTACCCTTCACATTACATTCGCCTTTCAGCTCGTGAGTGTCGGTCAAATTCGTTCTCGTACTCGGAAGGGAAAGCTCGAGGGATTATGAAGCACCGCAGAGACTTCGCTCTCCTCGACAGCAGTGTGTAACTTTAGAAGTACTTAAACATAGAGGAATAGAGCAACATTGGAGAATTGTGTTGCAATCACCGTAAAACAGAATTATGTAATTTGATATCTGTCCATAGCTGTTGTAAATTTCACGTCGAGTTACGTGACCAATACTTGAGCTTATCTTTCAAGACGCTAGGCTTCCCATAACAAGGAAATGATAAGAGCAATAAAATGAACGCTCTTGTTACGGATTGGAGCCTTGACGTCATTTAATCGCTTCCATGATCTATTTACGAGAGCTGTGTATATCTGTCTGGGTCGTGCATGCACAATGACTTATATTCAATTCCGTTATCAAACTGTATTAGTTGATAATGCTGTGAAAGTTATTACAGTTCGAAATGTGTTATTTAGATTGTAAAATAATGTTGCATCAGTGGTAAAATTCAAAAGACAATTAATACTACAAATATACGCGCAAGTGTAGATTTTAGCTTAGACTAAGAACTTTTCTTCAAATTTATAACTTAAATTAAAGTATGTTGAGTTTTTGCCTTGTTCGTTAAAGTGAAAATCGGAAATGTGGATTTCGGAACATCAGGGCTTCTATAGTTATGATATGATTCTTGCCTATTTCAATCGAACTTCCTTGTAATTAACACTCCCCGTTGATTTTAAGGTAAATGTCACAATTCATTAATTTTGACTAAAAGAAGCAACTGTAACGAATAAATTCTGCGCTGAACTCCTCTGAGGGAGATTTTTCTGTGAAGTCAAAATAGGCTTTACGGAAAAGGAAAGCTGATGCAGATACTCGAATGTTAAACAGAACTTGCAAAGCTGAGTCTTGGATCCGTGGTCTGGTATTGTACAAAACAAGATCATTCCAATGCGCGTCACAAAGCCCGTATTTGCAGGTACGTTTGAAGTACTAGCAAAATATTCACTGGGAAAAATATTTCCACGAGTTGAGACACAGATAAAAGTGTCTCACTAATCCACTTCTATTCTGTGCAGTCTATTCAGTTGGGCTGTACTAAATCAGAAAAACCAGAAGTCCTTTCGCTTTAGCAAATTTTTACCTAATTTTTAACCAAAAATTTTTAAACTGCGCTCTAAAAACAGTGTCTGCTCGTACTCTCGCTTCAGCATTCCAGAGTACATTGCTTTGCAAACCGTAATCGTTTTCAAGTATCATGTGAGGAAGCAGTTTTCTGCAATCTTTGATTGGTGGGAGAATGCATACTGATACCTGGATAGACTGGTGCAACCAAACGACGCAATAACGCTGCTCTCATTAAATGCTAAGGTCCTAGCAACAGTAACGTTCGGAGATTTTTAGATAGACTGTGCGGACAAACGCTACACTAGCTCGACATAAATGCTAAGGTCCTAACAACCGTAACGCTTGGGACTTGCCTGTAGATCGTCTTGGTGAGCTGGTCTACGAGAGTTTTTCTCTCCCTGTGGATCCACTCGGCTGCGCATGAAGGGAACTCTTCGTAGTGAAGAGCCGGGATGTACTCCGAGTTGACCAATACCTGTTCCGGGTAAAAAATTTGTCAGTCTTTGCTGCATGCAATGCCGAGGTAAATTTTAATATGCATTTAGAGGAACATAAACTGTGGCAAAATTCCAGCATATCCTCATTTTTTTTAAATTGTGTAGAAGTATACCGTCATTTGATGAGCTGAAAAAATTGATCTGTATGTTTCATGGATCGTGTTTTGGTAGTATTTTTTTTATCTATTCCTTCACAAAGATACAACGAATTAGCGTTCTTTGGGAGCTAGCGCTCTCGGGGAGGAAAATTGAAATCCGCGTACTGATTTTGTAACTTTAATCTTGTTTAATCAACTTCCTTCGATGTTTTGAAATCACAGGTTGTGGAGACACTTTTTGTATAGATGCACCGTTCCTTCAATTCCATATTAAATGGTTTCTTCCTCTTCTTTTTATTGGGAACACTTCTGTTGTTGTCATGGCGAGCCTCAAACTGATTTACAGCCTAATCTAATTTATTCCTCCTTTTTTATATACAGCTCATTTGTCAAGGCTTTGTCAATTCAGTAATATTTTGACTCTCCTGAAGAAATGGGAAATGGCTTTTTTAAGTATTTTGTGTTCTCTCTTCCCGAGCTCCTGAAGAAAGCCTGTTAAAATTTAAACCTAGCACTCTAGGAACACATTTATAAGTTAATTTCCCCAGAATATTTCACAGTTTTAAATCTAATTTGCTCTTCTTAAAATTCAGTCCAATCAATGAATCTATTAACGAATTTCGTCGTACTAAAATTCTGAATCTGAAGAATTGTGCTTGTATCAAATTCTGAAAAAGTTTGGTTAATCTATATGCTAAATTACTGGTATTTCCCTTTTGTGTGTGGATTTGCATTGGAAATTATTTTATTTTAATTTTCAAGTATTTCACAGCGCTTAACACGTTTCTTGTGATACAACCCATCGACGGGTCGTTCGAAAAATAATTACACTCTTTTAAAAATAATGATAAATAATGGACCCAGTTAAAGTTTAACATTTATAATGCTAACAACTTTTAACTTTGAATTCGAGTTGAATATTGACAGTGTTTTCCACATCGGCTTCTATCCTGCACTTCAAACATTGCTAAAGTACTTAGCTAACAGGCATTAAAAACTCCAGCTTCAAGATGAAAGGAATATGAACTGCACATGCGTTGCTCAATACCGACCGTATTGTTCCTTATCATCTTGTGAGTCAGCATGGCCGGTTCCTGAATTTCGATGTCGCTGATATCTCGTCTTTGTATCACCTCCAAAAATTCCGGAAAGTCATCCTCAAAAGTTTGCTGGTAGCGCTCTGAGGAGAGGTATGTGTTTTTCGTGCTCTTTGCCGTGGCTTTGAGCTGATACACTTCGGCCTGACTTTGTGCTTTGATTCTTCTATTTACAAAACATTCCTTCTTGATTGACGTACGTAAATCGGGTTTCGAATTTTCCCTACGACCATCGGAAGATGACGCTCCGATAGATTCTTCATCATCTGAGTTCTTCTGAATATTCTCGGTTTCTTCGGTAAACGCTTCTTCAACATTTTCATGCTCATCCTCTTCGTCTTCAGATTCTTCATCTATTTCTTCAATTTTAGCCAGAGCCTTTCGCAAGCCCGTCATACTGGGATCATTCAAAACAGTCGTCTGAATTTTTTGCTGGGGATATTCTTGCTTCTTCTTTTGGCTGAGCTTATCACTTTTGCCGTGCTCAACTCTAGCCTTCACCTTCTTCACATCAGCCTTCAAATTGGACTTGAAGCTGGCGGGAATGACACCACTCGGTCTCCGTTCCTGCAATCTGTTCAGCATTACTTCATCTTCGTCGTCGTCTAACGCTTCGTTGCCGTCGCTTGACGATTCAGGAGCCTGTCTCGACCTCCTCGGAGGTCTGCGGTCGATGTTCGGGTCGTGTTCGTCACGCACTGGGGTGATGGATCGGTACAGGTCTTCGCAGGTGCCACGGCGGGACACTCCTGGGATGAGGTCAACGCTCTTCAGGCGGACGTACCCTGAGTGGGAAACATTTGTTAGGCATTTGTTAATCTCATTGGTTAGTAAATATTTGTTTCCTAACAACGCGCACTGTATTGAATAGCATAAGAAATATTCGTTTCCTAACGTTTAATCCATTTGTTAGAAAACGTTTGTTTGTCTCAAGCTGCCTTTTGAATTGAATCACATTTTACTGTCTATAAGTGGTTAACAATTATTCATCTTCGATTACCTTTCGAGTCCAGTCTCATTTAACGATTTGAGTTTCAATTTGGGTTCAATTTACCTCGTTTATTCAATAGCATCAAAAACGTTTAGTTAGTCTCCCCAAAAATATTTTGGGAGCCTTAAATTGATCGTTCTACTTCAGGTTTGTGCTATTGGCGTCGAAGTTTAGTTTTATGCTTGGAAAATAACAAACATGGTATGAAAATAGAAGCATTGTAATTTTTTAGCATTCCTTCAGTGGATGCTTTGCTGTTTCAAAATCTTGGTTCTACAAATGTGCTCGATCCTGCGCGGGCACTGCTGCCGTAATGATGCTCACCAGCAGCTTAGGGTTCAGGCATTGTTCTTCACTATAAGTGATTCTTTTAATGCTCCTACACTATTATTTTGACTGGAGTGCCAGTCTATTTCAATTTTGAACCGATATTCTAATTTCCATGTTTACTGATGCTGGTTCTGGAATGAGAAACATGACAGTTTGTTTAGAATTTTTAGTC
Organism: Platorchestia sp. MABIK; assembly: GCA_014220935.1. Lineage (NCBI taxonomy): Eukaryota > Metazoa > Arthropoda > Malacostraca > Amphipoda > Talitridae > Platorchestia > Platorchestia sp. MABIK. The sequence goes on along the minus strand of JACJUY010004516.1, from coordinate 23,516 downwards.
AGAATGATTTATTTTAAATATGATTTGTCGCCGTGTACATTTCGCTTATCATTACTACTTGGGAACGCAGTCGCCCTCACAATTATACTTTCATATCTCAGTGCCTCCACTAATCACAGTGTGACCACTCAACACGGCCACAAATCACACGGTCACTCAGCACCACCAATCATACCATGACCACCACCAGTGACGCGGTCGCCTCTCAACACCACCAACCATACCGAAACCATCACCAGTGACGCGGTCGCCTCTCAACACCACCAACCATACCGAAACCATCACCAGTGACGCGGTCGCCTCTCAACACCACCAACCATACCGAAACCATCACCAGTGACGCGGTCGCCACTCACCAACATGGCGTTTAGAAGGCTCAACACTGAGCCGGAAGTGCTCCCTCGCCAACTCTTCGTAGTTTGTTTCCTGGAGACGCTCGAACTCCGTGTCGGGGAACAGGTCGACGTTGACGTGGATGACATATGTCTGAAATAGTAAGTAGAATGACAGCGTTCGTATAATTTCTCAAGACCTTATGGTTCTCGAACGATGTTTGTGGTGATAAAACGCTAGTTTGTTGGTAGTCGTTGCTACGAGCAAGTTCACTGGTATGGATTTCTTATGCTGTACCTTTCGGCGTTCCAAGATTTCTCAACTTATTTATAGTTCGCGATTTGTCATGAGGACATTGCAGAAATATTTGTCTCAGCTTGTTTTTGAAATGCGCGACAGTCAAACATCTATAATATGCGGCTCACTTACTATTCTGCACGAAAAACTCTTGAACTTTTTCCGGTCTGATTGAATCATAGAATTATTTAGCAGGCTTTTTTTATGCTAAGGAAATTTTTTTCATTACACAGTGTTTCATGACACCAAATAACGTATAACATGTGTGCTTGCCTTCGTTAACCGTCCTAAATCCTGCTATGGACTCGTACTTTACGTCGCCACAAAGTTCCCCTGAGGTGGCTCATACTGAAGGGATCAACCTTAGGAAAACTGATCTTTTCGTCTTTTGACAACATTCACTTCGCTTGATTCACTGTAATTTTAGAACCCACCTGATTGTATGCAAGTGTCTCGAAGTATTTCTTGCCCCTGGGTTGATAGAGGATGTGTCTGGCTGCCACCTCTTCGTGAGCACCTAAGTATATGATGCGTCGGTTGTAGTCAGAGAGCAACTTGTTCTTTGACAGCTGCTCGTCCCGGAATAATTGGCTGATGTCGTTCCTTTCCCTGCGAGCAAGATGGCAAGCTAAATTAGTTATATGCATTAAATATAACGTTTCATAAATTCAATCTAGGGTTTCACCTGTAGAGACAAGGTTGTGGGTGGGTTAACATTACGCAATTTAACATGTTGACTACAACGGTTGGCAAGGTTAGGTTAGGTTAGGTTAGGTTGGGTTGGGTTGGGTTGGGTTGGGTTGGGTTGGGTTGGGTTGTAAGAAGCTGAGCTAAAAACCGGTTTTACTGCTCAAATAAAGTTTCATCTTTTCGATGAAGTGTGAAAAATGTTATTTTATTCTATAAACTTCTACCTCAACTCACTGTGTCAATGCACATAGTGCAAAGATTCTGCGTACCCTTAACTCCATACTAAATGGTGCCTTCCCTCTTCCTCTCTTTGGAAAATCTTTTTACGGTTAGGGATGCTTAAACTAACATTTAATTTAATCTAATCTAACCTGGTTCCCCAAAATTGGTTCACTCCTACTCTTCGCCATCCTCTTGCCTGCGCCCAGTTTGCTTCAAGGTAGAGATTTCAATTGAGTGCAAAACCAGATCCCATCAGTGATGCTTAAAAGTTTCCTGTCTAAATTTTTGCATTCAATAATCAAATTTATGCTCTTCGAACCTTTGCGGACACAGGGACCACTTTCAGTGCTCGTTCTCATCCTTCAACTTTCCTCCGGCCGGAAACGAGTTAAGCATATCCAGCGTATTCGTGGAGAATAAGAAATTATTCAACTCCAAACCTAGGATTACATGTATTTAAAATACAACAGATCATGCCTTGAAGATGTTGTAAAATAGTACGGAACACTCACGGTAACTTCTACATCTTAGTCTACCTCTTCCACACTTTCCTCTCACCACTTCAGTCAAGCGTTTCAACATTGGTAAAAATTAATGTGTATTAATGTTCTCAATGTGCTTATACCGCTTCATATCTCATTCACTACCATCCTAACCGTAACAGTATCAGACCGTGTTGCACTTACCAAATTTCTCACGTGGCAAATCCTAATCGTGTTAAGTTTACTTCCGTCGTTAACCGATGATGATTGCACTGCAATAATCGAATATTATAAAAAGGAGCTAATTGGAAATCTTCTGTTGGACTCGCACCCTCTCCAGAGTCCAAGTCATAATAATCAGTTGTGCAAAAGAGTCTCGTGCGCGTTTTTGGATTCAAAGATTATTTCTGCTTCCAATACATTAATAAATGATAGCTACATTGGACTTACTGCTCGAAATTCTTGTAGAATTGAGACGAGAGCGCGAGCATGTTTGCAATGAAGTGGTCGGGCCGCAAGAAAAAATCTTCCTTCATTCGATGGAAAGCTCGGTCGTTGATGAGCTTCTGTCTCTTCTCCCATCTGTCTAGGTTATCCGAGTGTTCGTCGTGAATGCCCTCGATCTGCAAGCAATAAAACAATTAGATCGTCTCGACGTAATCAAGTACTTGACTACCATGCTTTAATTGCTATATAATTCGTAAAAATCGCAATTTTAAGGATTTTTTACATCAAATCAGACTTCGGCTCGCCTCATGAGTAAATGAGGAAAGAATGTATTGCGTTTTCCTACTTAATTTACTGTACCGGCTTTTCCTGACACTTGTTTGATTTAACAAAGATCGTTCTTTTTGCAATAAGATTCGGCAAAGTTGCGTTAACTTCCTAACCAGTTTCCCTCAGGAGGATACAACTATTGTTTCTATGGGAATTAGCACTCCCAGGGGGGAAGTGTGAGGGCCTGAGCTGAGAGTTAGGTAGGCCTTCTTTTTGTTGAAATGAATTGTTTTTGTTAAGAACCATCTTTTTTCGGTTCACTGCTGTCCTATTTTTCAGCTCCTACTACTTTCTTCTTCGACTTTGATCTTGTTTCATAATCTTCTTTTTCAACTTACTGTTTCTATGCCCTTTCTGCATGGATTCCGCGTTCGCTCAACTCCATACTAAATGATGCCTTCCTCCTTCCTCCCTTTGGATCGCTTTTGTGGCGGATAGGGAGGCTTAAACTAACTAATAATCTAATCTATGTTGAGAATCACTTTTTTTCGGTTCACTATTGTCCTGTTTTTCAGCACCAACTATTTTCTTCTTCAACTTTTATCTAGTTACATTAACTTCTTTGTCAACTTACTGTTCCTGTGCCCCTTCTGCATAGATTCAGCGTTCCCTTATCTCAATACTAAATGGTTCCTTTCTTTTTTCGAAACGCTCTTATTTTATCGTTCCGGAGGCTCAAACTAACATATAATCTGATCTTCCTAACCAGTTAGTTACAAAGAAGTTTGTTGCAAGCGAACTTCCCTTATTTCCCTTCCCTTGGCACTTTCCCTTATTTCTCGTTTGTTGAAATCACCCTGTGCAAGTTTGCCAAAAGTCATCCCAATTGAGTGCAGGTTGGGATCCGAGACCAGTGTAATCAGACTGAGCTGTACCTCTTTGCTCACTGGAATTTATTCTTATACGTGTGGTCTGGGTGTACACTGTTCAGGCAATCTTATACATGCTGTCAACGGAGGTAATTTATTAAAAAAAAACATCTGTAACCGTACAAATGTAGTCCAACTCACCGTCTTTCGTCGATTCTATATTATGGTCGTGAGTACTCACATTATGAAGTAGATTATAAATCTTATTGTACAAATCATTAACACCCAAGAAACTTCTCTTAAATCTTCAAGGATTGAATCGTACAATTATTCTCGAAGTTAAATGTCCTTAAAAACAGTAGAAATATCCAAGGTTTCAGTGTCAAGGTCATGAACACAGAAAATGCACTCATTGAACGAACTGTCAAGTGTTCTATATCAGATATTCATTCTATCAAACGTCTTCACAGAAATCTCTAGAACAGGATCGCAACTTATTTGCATTTTTGTGAACGAATAGACTTTTTCAAGAATGACGCAAGCACTATGTTTAAAAGTTTGTATTTCATAATTTATCAGGCTTACTCTTGACATTGCAATGACATCAATGCGCGGCTTTGTTCTCTTTCAAGTTATCAGATACGAGTTTATTGCAGGTTGAGTCACTGTGAAGTGTGTGCGGCCGACTTGCTGCACGCGTGATTGTGCGAAATGCATTATTTTGTTGCTTTTATGTCTGTGCTTGCGATAGTCCCGCACTGCCCATTGTGTTTATGGCATTTAACACCTGGAGCTTGCTAAGCAAGAGCTAAATGTTGCCTATTGACGAGAAGTAATTTAAGGGCAAATATGCGGAGTGGCCTAACCCAAAAATCAAAGAATTTTAGGACACTCACGTTAGAGGCGTGGTGTTCATCTCAGGGTTGCCAAACTGGCTTTTCCTAGCCAAATGACAAACTAGGCTCTGCCTAGTTTGTCTTTTTCAGGCTTTCCTGAAAGACATCCACTTCGCTATGAGGTGAAATTATCACTTAATTCGCTCTGCCAGTTTTGACCTCTGATTTGGGGATTAGGCCACTCTGCATATTTGCCCTCCAATAATATTGTTTACCACTTGGAATTGGACTTTAATTTGGATCCTGAATCAAGTGGAGGAACCCCTTGGTTTGTGGTTCCACGGTCTTGTCATTTTGTTAACGCCCAGACAATAGGCATGGAACTCCCATATTTCGCTCTCGAATGCTTGAAAGAGTAAGATTGAAAATATACAGTGGAATTTTTTCCACATAATGTAGGACTCTGGAACATTCAGCGCTTTATGTTCTCGTGGCTTCTTTGTTACCTGCAGCGAATTCGAAGTTTATCTAAGGCAACAAGTCTATACTCAATAACCTCCCTCGTAAAGAAATTGTTCTAAGGCATTGGGAAGGAATAATAAATCAACAGTCAATCGCTGGGAAAGTAATATAAACTATACTGTGGGCTTACATTATAACACTTCACAAGCAATCGCTCTTAAACAGATTTGTCGGAAGAAAACTTCAAATATGTAAAGGTTCTGTTTCACTTCTAAGATCATATTTCTTATATTTGGTGCTGATTCCAAAAAAATTAATTGAAGGCGGCCTCATAAATTTAAGCCGATAGTCAGCAGATAAGTTCAAAAGGCTGCGCCGTAATTATCTGATGCCATCGTAAAAATCAACGTTGAAATACGGCGCTCAAATCTTGAGTTTTTCCACAAATAATTCCATCTTAAAACTAGCCTTCATTTTGTACATTTGTAGAGAAAATATAAAAAGTAAGCCTATTCTTAAGTACATTTACAGGCTATGAACTTGGTAATATCTTGTTGTTAACTGGGGTTGAGCAATAAAAATAAATTTAAGAAACCTCCAGAAATCACCTAACTTACACTGCAGGTATTGTGGCTGGAACACGTACGATGATTCCAGTTCCAATGGATTGTTTAATCTTAAGGAAGAAACTAGTGCAGAGTCATACTAAAAGATAATAAATTTCGAACAATTACATTGTTTAAAACCATGCATGCACATGTAGAATAGATGATCACATTTGATACCATTCACTAATTGTTTTAAAATTATATTTTTAGTTTATCCACGGTAGCTTTCAATTGCTGATCTCTGATTTTTGACGTGGAAGTGAATAATCCTCCCAATCCTATACTGACCTATTAAAACACTTATGTGTCTATGCCTTCAGCGAATTTTCCCAGAATTGCGCGTTTTTCAAGTAATATTAAATCTACTTGTTATCGTATTAAATTAAATGTCATTATTACGGATACATTGGCAGTTTTATGTGTACTAAATTTGAACATATTTGCTAAGCTAAAGGAAGTAATGCAGCTGCTGGAGCATATAAAATAATAATTTAGAGTATTTCAATGCAATGCATTTTGAAAAAACAGTAAAGTGACATTTAGGTATTGTTGAGGTAGCAGGTTGGGAAAAGTTGTTCATGTTTGTGGACGACCAGCAAAAGGATGTTTCAGAGTGCGTGACAGTTCCAGGCGTGCTAGTGTATTCTATCATCTTGAAATTAACTGGAAGTAGTCAATCTGACGTAATTATTCAGTGCCTGGACTTAAGTATCTCCATAACTCTATTTTTTATGAACTTTGAAAGTTCCGAGCTCTGGCTTAGGGTAAAAAGTGTACATAGTTCAGAGATCATTTATTTACAAAAAATAATTAAACCAAACAAAACAAATATTTTTAGAGAATGTTTAAAATGTTTCATACAGAAATGTGTGGGATGGTGTTGTTAAAATTATGAGCAGCGCATTTTTCCTCCAAGCATGACGAGCTTCGTTTCGCTCGAGAAATTCAATTTTCTTACAACCCGTTCCCAAAACTTCATTTCTTTGTCAGAATGGTCTTTGACAAACGTCAAACGGATCTTCATGTTTTGCTGCTAGAAGAGTAGTTCTGAGTGGTGTCCTGACCCCACATTTACGAATCTTGACCCTGCCTTTATGAATCTTGACCCTAAATTTACGAGTCGTGACCCCTTATCTAAGAATCTTGACCCCACGTTTACGAATCTTGACCCCCATTTTTGAATCTTGACCCCACGTTTACAAATCTTGACCCCACGTTTGCGAATCTTGACCCAACGTTTACGAATCTTGACCACACATTTACGAACTCTGACCTCCATATTCATGCACACGGCAATCATATTCGTGAATTATGCACCAAGTCACAAAATTAACCTCCAGAGACTTACCATTGCTGTCGGTTGAACGTTGGTATCAGGCTCCGGTATGGATTCGTCATTTTTCACACGTCCGAGAATGCAGCCCATCTTGATGTCTTATTCTGTTCACTTCACGGATTGCTAATTTATATCGTTCTTTTGAACACTGAAGTTTCACTTCACGTAAATTACTGCAGTCACTTGCGCTCCCCTTGCTGCGAGTCTCTCAGCACACTTGTAGATTCAGATCTCA
>JACJUY010004516.1:3995-14535 GCA_014220935.1 Platorchestia sp. MABIK | reverse complement strand
AGTAAATTAGGAATATTTTTGATAGGTTTGGCCATTTCAAGGGGAAAACGGCTAAAGTCTATTTGAAAGTCAGTTTTACCAGGGGAAAATGTGAGGTCATGAACTGAAGGTGAGGTAGATCGTCATTTTGTTACCAAAGAGGTTATTGTTTAGTTACGGAACATTCATTTTGTTACTAAAGGGGTTTTATTTAGTTACGGACCATTCACTTAGTTACTAAAGGGGTTATTGTTTAGCTACGGAACATTCATTTTGTTACTAAAGGGGTTATCGTTTAGTTACGGACCATTTTTTTTCCTTCTCACTGCTGTAGTGTCTTTCAGCACCTAAAACTTTCTTCAATCTAGTTTCATTAATTTATTTTCCTCGTGGTAATTTATAAGCGCAAAAGCGCAGGGATTTTGTGTGAAAACGCACCTTGTGCAAAGATTACCCGTTCCCATACCTTCAAACTGAATAGTGCCTTCTTTGTTCCTCACTTTGGAACACCTTTGTTGTGGCTTGGAAGACTTCAACTAATCTATAACTTATTCTAATGTAATCTAACTTGATCCGATAGATTCAAATAGACTTCGTAAAGTTAGGACAAGTTAGGATAGTTTGTTACGTTTAGGTGTAGAAAAAAGGAACATAATTTAGGTAATAAGTTTATGTAAGTTAAGTTTGTTCATCATTTTTTCGTAGACTGGTGCACTCAGCGCGATACTGTTGGATTACATAAACGACAAGTCTCCGGATAGTTAATTTATGTGCATCGATTCAAGATCCCCTTGGTACACACCTTGTTCCCTCAACTCCATAGTAAATGGCGCCTTCATCCTTTCCTCCCTTTGAACATCTTTGTTGTCGTCAGGGGGCTAAAACTAACTTAAATTCAACAAATTTTTCTCTTTCTTCCTAGCTTGATGTTACAATGACGAGGGTATCCTGCATGAAGCATCAACAGTGCTGTGATGCCCATTAACCAAACAATAACATTGAGCTACCACTGATCATGTTTAATTGACTTCCGTGAAGTTGAAAAATATCTGTGATCCAAGGGCTAGAAAACGGCATTCATGACAGAAATGGCGACAGGTCACAGTAAAGACCTACTTGTACAATAGAGAATAAACTTATCGCACTGGCATGACCAACTCAGGCCACGTCAAGAGGTCTTAATGATTAGAAAATGGCTGCCTTCATTACGTTGTGGCAGTGACTTGCAAGTGGGATACACCAAGTGTTAGCGTACTGTTCTCGCTTTTTGAGCAGTCCAGTCATGTAAGCTGTGGTGATTTAGAATTTCATTATTACAGTCATTGCAGGGGACCTTTTAACGTAGCTCATCACACATTGACGGGCAGGAGGCATATCTGTAAAGTTTAAATTGACAGAACTTTGAGGCTGATCCTTTAAAGAAAACTCTAAAATGAAGAATCGTATTGGATTATTCTTGGCTGATAAATCAAGCGCTTCACGAAATTATGGTTCATGAACATTTTATATAATCTTAAAGTTGAAAACTGTGTTGTGACACCATATTTAGTCAACTTTAGTCAGATGTAGCGATCTTACATTGATATAGTATGAAATAATCTAACGAATGTAAATGGTATGGAGTACCCTGCAAACTTTGCAAGCAATATAAAATTGAATTTCATAACCGGGAAATTGAATACCCAAGAGCAGATAAAACGAAAATTTAGGTGTTGTACATGTCTTCAAAACTTGAACCTTACAAAAGCCTGGAAATTTATGCCATGAAATGATTTTAATTTCAGCCCCTAACACCTGACTCGATGTAAATTTACCAGACAACAATACCATACGAGAGATTGTTGTCTGCCTGAGATTGTTTGCGTGAGATAGAGGATCATGAACAAGCGAATAGGAATGAAGCCTTATCTTGTGCAATAATTTGAGTGTATCTTGCGAAATCTAAATATCTTTATGGTTCTATGGCGCAATTTGTTCTTAGCACCCAATACTTGCAGCATATCAGTAATTGAACATGAGTTGTAGGCGAGCACAAACAAACACACAAACTTAGAATCTCAGCGCTCTCACGCCCCTGGCTGCAGACGTAACACAATAATTAACTCTTATAATTAAACCGTAATGACCACACCAAACGTTCTCGGGAATAACGCAAAAGAATTACCGTTCATTACGTCACTGAAATAACGTGTAGAGTTCCATAATGTTTCATTTTCTGCGTTTCGAGAAAATCAGTTTAAAAATCTCCAATGTATGAGTAACTGCACGTGTGCACTCGTATCTGCCTTGCGAGAACATCTGAAGGTAACTGCACAGTGACCAAGATCCAGCCCACCTCGTTGCATTGCTATCGCTCTTATCATGTCTTCGAACTATCTTATCTCTCTCGGACATGCGAGATACATATATCCTCTTCTGCATATCTGCCTCTCCAAAGAACTTTATTCCTCATGAATGCGATATAAAAATTCATGTCTCACACGTATGCATTTATTGTATCAATGTTATTTTTTTCAACCAAGACAAGACAGTGAGTGAGGTCGAAAATGTTGATCACGGAGTTGAATAATGATGACATTAGAATATTTTTTTCTTTTGTTGACATTAAACTGAAAATTTATTTCTTCCTTTGGTTTCGTAAGGATTATTTTTGAGCACACCATATCTCGAACGAACAATGATTAATCATTCACTTATAGTTCTATAGACTTGCCTGATTGAAGACCAGTCACTGAGCAAGTAACCACCTAACCTTGATAGCCGGCATTGGTCTACTCTTGTGTTGGTGATACCTGTGTCGGCGAGATTCGTTTATTTTGTATTTTACAAATAGTTGTTTTTATTGTAACTAGTCACCCGGTTAGTCATGAATGGGGTCTCCTAACCCTTGAATGAAAATTACAGATGCTATCTAAATTTTACAAAATTTAATCAAACCTGATCTGTGCTAGCTTAATATTATTGGTTAGTTTGTCTCCCTAGCCATATACTATGTCATCTCAAGGTAGAAAGTAACATTTAGTTATGTTTGTAGAAAACGGGCATCAACGGAAAAAGTGTGTTCCCACACAAGATACCCTCGTCGTTGTAACAGCAAGGTATGGAGGAAGAGAAAGAAAAGGCAAATAAGAGAGAGCTAAAAGCTACAAACACTCGAAAAGGTAAAGTGGGCACGAAATTTTCCTTCCCGGGGACTTATCGCTGACGTAATCCAACAGTTCCGCGCCAGTCTACCCAAAAACCGATGAACAAACCTAGCTAACCAAAACCTATTACATGAATTATATTCTTGAGGGGATCCACCTTGTGATACAGAGCAAAATTTCAATGGAAAATTTACATTGCTGCATGCCTCCATTATTGATAGATTCAGATTCAGCTGTGAACCGAAAAGAGATGGTCCGTAACAAAGCAAAAACTTTTTCTATATGAACAAAAACCAGGCCTACATGAAATTCAACTCGAGACCTCACATTTTCCTCCTGGGAATGCGAGTTCCAAAATATACAAAGTTAAATATGCTCCCTAGTGTGCATTATTTCGAAAACGCATCCGTGTCCGCATGTAAGTACGAGAAATCCGCGATAATGAAATTGTCCTTTTGGTGATTATGTTTTTTCACTATAATTCTCACAACTATCATGATTTACGAGGACAAGCGGACAGCATTCACCTGTGCACATAAGAGTCTGTCCCGTGCGTGGGAACCACAGCAACGAGGCAGGTAAATTAACACTATAGCAGTTGCTTTCGAAAACAAAGTTAACTAGTTCAACTAAAGTAATTCTATACTCGACATATTAAATTTTTTCATGACAGAGGAGGAGAAATTCATCACATGACCACACTTATAGCTCAAAAAGTAAAATTGAGAATAATGCTGAAAAATTAGCTCATCAGCCTTCAAGAATCGTGAAATTCATTAAGAATGATGCTAACTACAAATTTCTTTCAATAAATATTTGCGCACCTACACAAGCACGTTGTGACCTTGTTATGACCGTATCAGTTCAATGTACCTGTTCCGCATACCTTAGATTATGCGCATCATGTCAAACTGTAGAGGCATAAATATATACTGTGGAGGCAAATAATATGTTAAACATAGGTGTCATTGGTTTATTCTGTATCATCAGTTTATTCTGTCTTCATTTTATTCTATCATCCTTTTATCATGTTTCATAATTTTATTCTGTCATCATTTCATTCTGTATCATCAGTTTATTCTGTATCATCTTTATTATAAATAAACTTTTTTTCTCTTTTCTTCTTCTTTCTTTCGAGAGGGAAATAGAGGCAAGGAAGTTGGGAGGGAAGAAATAGTCGTAAACATAAACAAAAGCATTCAGAAGATAGAATGATGCTGGCCGTACACGACAGTGCTGTGCCTGTTGCTCTACTCAACTGATCCGTTCTCTCTCTAGTGTGTTGGCAGCGGCAGTGCACGCTTCCAGTTGCTCCAGCCAAAGAAGAAAGTATCTTTTCACCATCAGAGATCGAAACGCATTCGAAATTTTACTTACCAATGTGCATTATATTGTTAATGTATTTGCTATTCTGCGTACATTATCTTCATATACCATTAGCAATAGCTACCACTATTGCCGTAATTTCATGAAAATAAGTATAATTTATTGCTAATGGGTCAATCCATTCCGAATTCTGTATGCAGGGTAAAAAATGAAAAAAAGAGTCTTGCTGGTAATTCACTTTTCTCAAACTTATAATGATTATAAGCATTTAAAATATTTGTCATTGAAGATTTTAATGTTAATTAAGGAGGGACTCTAAATTTTAATTAGGTTAATCAAGTTAATATTAATACTTGATACTTAATATTAATTAAGAAGGTTCTCACGTACTTTAAAATACTAATCGTTCATTTTTTATCTCACTAGAAACTTTTGGTTCATATTTTCATTTCACTCTAAGCTAATCGTTCACCTTTTATCAAATATTAAACTAATCGGTCCTATTCTCATTCGCGAAATTATTCGTTCATATTTCATTTCACGTTAAACTGATCATTCAGGCTTTTTCTCACACGAAAATAATCATTCATGCTCTTTCTCACAAAAAACTAATCATTCACACTTTTTCTCACACAAAACTAATCGCTGATATTTAATTTCACACAAAACGGTCGTCCATTTTTTTAAAGAGATACATTTTATTCCCACACCCTCGAGCCTGCCTCTGAGTCGTAGCTGCGGACACCAACCAGGAAGTCACCGCGCGGTGGTTTGCTATTCAGGACTCAGAGAAAACCCTGGTTTACTTCTAAAATGCGCCCTCCTGTCAGCTACTTCGGTTCTGCTCTAGTGCAGGGCCGGATAAAATACGTGGCGGGCCGCAACGTAATTTCATCCGCCCCGCCAAACAAATCCCTGGGTCACGGAAAAACCTTGAAAAAATAAATTATCTCACGACTGGTATTACTGAATTAAATGGTTATTTTTTCATTTTTTTACTCCTTCAGCCCGTATGAATGTAGAAAATATATAATGTGGCCCTGCCATTGAAAAGTTTGGAGACCCCTGCTCTAGTGGACCATGCTTTCTATTGTAACGTCCGTTGCTGAGTGGCGATTACGTGCGCAATTGAAAAACTTGTTGCAAAAAATGAATTGAAGCCACAGCTCTGGAAAAGTAAATAAAATGACAATGTAGCGTCGTACAAGGTAAAAAACATATAATAAAAATGAAAATAACTTAACGTTCATTGATATGAGTGCACGGCTATCAGCCGGGGCTTGATTTACACTCAAGTTGTATAATAACATTTTTTCCAAGTTACTGCTTTTTCGAATTACTGCAATTTTTGTACTACATTAATGGCTCTTGAAATTACGAGCTGTGAGTGCCTTTGTACACAAAAATAAACATGCGAGCGTATTTCAAAACCAAAACAAACCACAAAGTTGGCATTGAAGGTTCACTACAATAGCCTTATTCCAAGTCACAAAAATACTTGGTACAGCAATTTATTTATATTGGCACGCTGTACGCATGAACGACTTTACGTACTGTTCACTCTATGCTGTAGATTAAAATCTTTAGGCAGCTTCATAATGAAGTAACTTGTGTACATGTTGTTCAGTGAGATGCCACGGGAGTTCTTTAATGTCCGAAGGTGTTACTTCTGAATAACTTGCTAGTAAAGTCCACTTTCCCTTTTTTCAAGAATAACGGAAACCAACGAATTCTTCTGTTCGCTCAGCTCATAAATGTCATAACGTGCTCCGGAAACCCATTTATCCAGCAAACATAAAGTTCTGTCTTCAGTTTAAAATGTTCACGCCTTTAAAAGTATATTGGCCTACGTGGCAACTGCCCTATCTTACATCCACTTCGTCACAAAGCCGGATGTCGTTCAGATAATTGGATCATTTTTATGATTTTATGACCTTACACAATGCCTTGAAATTTATGGTTTTATGCGTAAATCAAGGAACAGGTGGTACTTCAGACGTTACTCGGTATCTTCGGCGCAAGTGATCGCCAATGGATGTAGTATGTGTTATTGCAGATTAATAGTATCTTATTGAGGTCGCGTGGACGGAGTTCTAAAAAATTCACAGTCTAATATCTCGCATATCGGTATTATGTCTGTGATTTAGGATTGAGATAATATGAAGCAAGTCGTGTCCTTCGCCATCGAGCTGGTGGAGATTAATGATTAAATTGTACGTTTCCCGAAAGTGTGTGTGGTTTATTTGTCAGGTAGTCGGTCAGCTGCGTGCAGTGTTTTGAGAGAAGTAAATTATTGTTAATGTTTCACACTCTAGGTTCAAATTCTTTGGTTTCTCACTTGTAGCATCGGATGCCGTGTATTTCAGATACTGCACATCACCTAGAGTATAATATTCAATTATGTTGAACTATTGTAATAAGATATATTCCTTTAAAACGGTATCATTTCATCCTCTCTAATTTTATTCCTTCAGAGGATTTAAACAGCGTGCGTCTTAGCATTTCATTCATTCTTTTTTACTCGTGGATTTAAAGCTAAGTCACGTTGTCATGATCAGTGAAGAGAAGCTTACGAAACGATTTCGACGTCGTGTTTGTTCCATTTAGTAGTTTCACGCACTGAAGCATTTCCTGAACTTATTCAATGGTTTGATGGAAGAGGAACGAACGCCACTCTATGGAACAAACTACCCACTCGAGATAACATTCTTCGCTCAGTACGAATAATCAAGACCTTGACGGAAGCCTTTGCCGTGTGGTTAATGAGAAGAACTCGACCTTCGGAAAACGAAGCGATAAAAGCTTCTTCGGTCGCAGTCAAGTCATCCACGGACACTTGGAGCAATGACCTGCACACGAGGACGCGGGGTTGTGACTTGTAGTTAGTGTTCCAAGTATTCGTAGGGGGACTTGACTGCTGCCAGATGGGACTGCAGCTGATTTGTGCGTACGTCTACTAGTAGATTGGTTTGCAGAATAATGAGAATTGGCGTTCCCAGGGTGAAATGTGAGATCCCGAGCTTTGAGTTAAGTTTGCTCTCTTTTCGTTTAAATAGAATAGGTTTTATTATTTTGTTACGGGTTATCGTTTTTCCTTTCACTGTCGCCCTGTCTTCCAGCACCTATTATTTTATTTTTCAACTTTTATCGTGGCTCATAAAATTCTTCATTAACACAGTTTCTATGCGCAGGAAGTCTAGAGTCGGAATACTCCTTGTGCATAGGTTCCCCGTTCCCTAAACTCCATGCTAAACTCTATGGTACCGCTTTCCTTCCTTTTTTTGAAACGCCTTTGTTGTAGATGTGGAGACTGACACTAAGTTATCTACTTCAATCCTTTGAAACTAAGTAGACCGTTTTGGAGTGCACACTTCTCCCTTCGACATGCCAAGTTCCGTTCAAACAGATCCTGTTTCGCAACAAATTCGACTAGATTTTCACAGTCACGTTGTATTGGGCTCTCTTCGACCAATTCGAATGCAGTGGAATTTAAAATGAACAGCGATATAAATTATCGAGAATACTCGTCTCATCACGATCAGTACGGTCAGCCTGGACGTTATTCCATTTCATTGACGCAAACATGCCTGACGCGTTGAGGGATTTAAGGCTTCTATCACGCCTCGTATCAGTGGAGATTTTGCCAATGGTCTTGGTCGACAATATGAACTTAAACTGCTATAAGTACGTCACCTACAATGCGAGGGTCTGGCATGAAGACCTCGTATCATTCTACCTTGTCCTGACCTCACGTGAAACCATGCTCAAACCCGCGTGCTCAATTCAGCATTGAGTCGTGCCTACATGCCGAACTCACTTTTCTCTTATTCTCGAGCCCATGTAGCCGGTTTTATTTATTGATGAAAGTACACAAGCTTTCATCTAATATTGAATGAAGCAATATCAGTAAGCGTTTGGTAGGAGAGTTCTTCAAATTTTCCTTAGGTATCATCAGTTACCTAACATGTTGGAGCTGAATCGACCTGCCTCGTACGGAAAATGAGGCGTCGTATTTAGAGGATAAGGGCGAGAAAAGTGACCTCCAAATCCCCTATACTACGACCAGGTCACCCGTTCTGACCAACACGCAACTCCCTCGTGGTCGATCACTATCAGCCTAAAGCTTGCGTCGTTGACGTTCTTGATACGCTCGCGATAGAAACTGGTATCTATCTTATCACTTTATCCCTTGACAAGTACAAATGTAGTAATGAATTTCGTCATTTGACTGCCTTCTGAAACTTTACTCCAAACTGATCGGAAGGCTAATTCCCCGAACTTTGCTCAGCACAGCCTATACTCGAGATTGTGCTGGTCTAGCTCGTTTTTGTCATCGTCTTAGCTGCCGTCTTCCGGTGGTGCACCGCAACTCGATGCCTTTTGATCAGAGCTTCAATGCTGCGATGTGCAATTCGAGAGCAGTTTGTTTGGCTTCCGAAGTTGTAATTAACTTCACATAACCTGCAATTCGAGAGGCCTGTTTGGTTCCGAAATTGTCTCCAACTTCACATTATCTGCAATTCGAGAGCATTCGATTTGGTTTCTAAAGCTGTTTTAAACTTCACAGAACCTACAACACACGCCAAACGATAAGGTGTGTGACAGTGATACATAAAGCACCGTCCGGACGTAATGATGGCACTAGATATCTGACGCTCTGTTGATGCACTAACTTTGCATGAAAATTTAGACTCAGATTTTGTGTCTTGAACTTGGCGTAGATAATGCAATGGATTGATCAACTGAGCTGTGTCAACTTAGTGGACTGGACTGACTGGACTGTGTTATCTACTGGCCTATGTTGACTGACTACTCCGACCAAAAATTAGGCTGGGTGGACTGTGCTTACTGACTGATCTGCGTTGACTGATGGCTGTAGTAACTGACTGGGCTGTATTTACTGACTGGGCTGTGTTTACTGACTGGGCTGTCTCTACTGATTGAACTGTGTTCGCACCCACAGCGCCAATGACAACAGAACAACTACACTGCTGGTCGCAGAGGCTGCAGTACAGCGGTACACATGGCAACACTCCCTCTAATGGATCAGTATTGCTTGCAGTAGGAACTCTAACAAAGCTTACTTTGTTTCCAGCATACGAGAGTTATCAAAGGTGAAGTATTGAAAGTTCAAGGTAATTTATTATTCTTATTCTCGAGAAGAAATGCCACACCTATTTTCAAACGACCGCCATACTCGATCATTGCGGGTACGGTAAACTTTTGTCGCGTTCTCCACACACCAGAATTACAATAGCCTTGAGGTTATCAGTTTTTTTATCCTCGTTTCGTTGATCCAATTCAAGACTTTTTACGACGGTTTTATTCAGAATTTTCATTTTGGTTGAAGGCAGTGGGCAAGATCAAAGTAATTTCATTTTAGTCAAACTGAAGTCCATTCTCTTCTTAGTCATTTACATTGAATTCTATATCATGGACTTTACGTATGTTAATTTCCGATTATTTTTTTGGCGTAAAGTATTCCATCAAGTTCCAATGAAGCGTTTTTTTTTCGTTCGGTTGCTTCAATTGAACTTCAATTCAGTTCATTTGAACTTCAGTTCAGAAATAAAGTTTTACAGCTGGTCACTAAGCTGAATATTATCATTTTAAACAAGCCATGTTTACAAGTCCATAATCCGTTCTTTCCGGCTACCGTCTGGGATTACTTTCTTTTATTTTTTTGCGTCTGCGCTTTCCACTGCTCTTATCAGATATCAATGTCCTTTAAACATACGAGTCGGAAAAAGACAATAAAAAATTGCTTCGAATGAAGAAAAAATAATTCCCTGGGAAGTGAACGTGGAAGAGTGAAAAAATATTTGAATTGAATTATTGAACTTGTCTTTCCTCCATTCGCATTCACCCGTGTTGCTTTAGTGTTGCAGGCGCTGTTTTGTGGGTGTACAACTCGGGCAATTGCTTCGTGTTCATGAGCTATAATTGCATCCTTTGTATTTCATCGCTATTATTGTATCCAATGTTCCTTGTGTGCATCGTTTAAGCCCGCACTTCTAACTGCGCGCACACTTCTAACTGTGCGCACACTTCATAACTGTGCCCACACTTCATAACTGAGCCCACACTTC
>JACJUY010004515.1:58334-70507 GCA_014220935.1 Platorchestia sp. MABIK | reverse complement strand
AATATGGAAAGTTCTTGCGCGTCAATCCCAAACTGTGAGTTCCCTTTTGTGGCAGTGTGACTGGTTGATAGTTTCAAGAATTGGAAAAATAAGTAACTAAGTACCTCAATTGTCAATTCAGCATCTATTTAATTTTCTGCTTGTTCCTCCCTTAGTTGGTTTGTCCGTTACGCTCTCATCTGAGTTTGCAGTATCATGGATATCAAATTCCTGAGTATTATATTGAAAGATCGCATTTATATGCATTGATATGTTTGACATTTTATCAGGTTAGCGTAGTTTAAGTGATCTCGATGAAATTTTTACGGGTTCTTGTTTTTTTTGTTTGACATATTATCAGGATAGCTTTGGTTAGGATAGGTTAGTATTTGTTAGGTTTGAATGTTATGTTAGAAGAATTTCTAAGGTAATACGGAATTTTTTCACGGGTCGACCTAGCTTATTGAGGATACTGTCCGTGGAATTTCCACGGGTCTTGCTAGTCATTATTAATTGTTAGTTTTGGTCTCTGGTAATCCATGTGTCATTGATGACATTGTCAAAATTACAATATTATGAGACTTAGATTTACAAATTTTGTATAATGAATGAGTAGTATTAAGCTACAGTTAAGAAAAAATGACATTTCAAATTTTTCTAGCCCTCCAGTAGATATGTGTGCATCTGATGGGTGTGTGTGTGTGGGGATATATTTAGGCTGTTGATATGTGTGAAGACAACCCCTCAGGGGGATACAACTATTGTATCTATGGGAATTAGCACTCCCATGGGGACCATGTGAGGGCCCGAGCTAAACGTTAGGTAGGCGTCCTTTTTGTTGAAATAGACTAGGTTTTGTCTTGTTGCGGACCAACTTTTTTTCGGTTCACTGCTGTCCTGTTTTTTCAGCACCTACTACTTTCTTCTTCAACTTTGATCTTGTTTCATGAACTTCTTTCTCATCTTACTGTTTCTATGCCCTTTCTGCATAGATTCCATGTTCCCTAAACTCCATACTAAATGGTGCCTTCTTCCTTCCTCTCTTTGGATCTCATTTGTTGAGGATAGGGAGGCTTAAACTAACTAATAATCTAATCTGTGTGAAGACAAGCAAATGAAACTGGTCCTCTCAAATACCTTCACAAATCTGTCTGAATAATTTAATGGTTATGGGTTTTAATGTGTTCCTTCCTAAATATATAGTATTTGGTTGCACTCATCCTCTGATCATTTCATCCACAGATGGGATAAATCACTTGTGTATTCATTAAAAAATAGCAGCAGCTTTTCCTCCTGCTTCTTAGCTTATCAAAACAGTTTTATGTGCAGGAATACACTCAACATGGCTCCGGGTGTTGCCTTCTTTGTATTCGTTCATTGAAGTTTAGCACACATTTTCTTCAGCGCGACCATTTCTACATCCAAATAAAGTCAGTGTGATGCTTAAAAGAATGTAATATTTTTCACTATTAGAAGCCCCTCAAAAGTGCATTGAAGAGCTTGCCCCTCGACTTATCTTGAAGCACGTTTGTCCTCAAAGGAGATAAAGGGTTTTTGAGTTGTCCATGTGCTGATGGTTTCACATTGTCGGCATTCCTCCCCTCAGGGGGATACAGCTGTTATATCTATGGGAATTAGCACTCTCAAGGGGAAAATGTGAGGTCCCTAACTGTGAGTAGGGTAAGCTTTCTTTTGTTAGAGTAAAATATTTTTCGTTATGTGAAGGACCTTTTTTTTTAGTTTACTGCTGTCTTGTTTTTCAGTACCTACTACTTTCCTCTTCAACTTAAAATTTTGTTTAATGAACTTCTTTCTCAACTTACTGTTTCTGTGTACCTTGTGCATAGATTCTGCGTTCCTTTATCTCCGTACTAAATGGTGCCTTCAATCTTCCTCTCTTTGGATTGCCTTTGTTGCGGATAGGGAGGCTTAAACTAACATCTAATCTAATTCAAGATGATCAAACTAAATGAAATGGAAACAAATGTTTTATTTCCTTCGTATCCTAAACATGCAACTTGAATTGAAACGACTGAATTTCTCGTTTGAGTTTGCAGAAAAAGGGGAAAACAGCAGTTATGAGTGGAATGAATCAGTACTGGAAAAGAAACGGCCACAATTGTTGGATGAAAAATTAATCGAAAGTGTACATGTAATGTAGAATATTGCCCTTTGTATATTTTAAAAGCAGAAATAGCTACTTTCATTTTAGTATTATAATGCACTGTACAAAATGAATTTTGTGCAGCGGACAGCAAGCGAAAATCCTCAGAAGTTCTGGAGTCTTCCTCTACCAAAACAAAGCGCATGGACTTCTTCAGTAAGTGCACAGACCTGATCGTGCTGGACCTGCCCTACAAAACTACCGAGACTGAAATGAAAAACTACTTCTCATCCTACGGCAATGTGGTCATGTCTCAGGTCTGTAGTGCATGGCCGGAAGTCTGGATAATTTCTGTCCTTGCCCTGTCTCAAGTTTGTAGCGTGTGGCCCTGGTGTCTCTTGTGTGGTGTCTGGTGTCACGGTTGTTTTTAGTGTGTCATGTCTCAGGTCTGTAACGTATAGCTATGTAAACTGAGCTCTTGAGGCCCGGAGGCAGTGTAGATTTGTTGCTCCTGATGTCGCGCTATGTGTTGACCAGGTTCTAGGATATTTATTTTTTATTGAGAAGACTCAGAATTATCACCAGTCAATAAGCATAGAATTAGCAATAGACTTCAGTGAGTTAGTTCCGTTTTTTCAATCGTATGTTATGAGAACTAGCTCCCCCAACTTGCTTCTTTCAGTTTTCATGCTTTCCTTGTTATCAGTTTTTTTGTCTTCTCTTCCTCCCCAACTTGCTGTTTCAATGTGCTGAGTAAACCGGCGTGCAAACACACCTTGGGCGTAGATTCCGTTTTTTTTATTTAGTAGATAATAAATGGTCCCTTCTCTTTGCTCTCTTCAGATCGCTTTAGATATGGGTAGAGAGTCTTCAACCAATATGATATTAATGATCATTTACAGACAAAGATGCGGTAAAGTTATAAACACATTTTTGATGAGATCATTGTCTTGTTGAACAAAACAAATGAGTAAAATATTTTTTAAACGTTTCGATATCCTGGGCCATTTTCAACTCGGCAAATAAGTAGAAAAAACTAGTCAAGTGTAGATCTAAATATATCAATTATGCGATAAGAAAAACAGAAAAACAAACAAAAAAATGGTGACCCAGAAGGTTGAAATGTTCATTGAAATATTTTTATTACCCGACTTTGTTCAACAAGACGATAATCTCATTAAAAACGGGTTTGTTTGCGCTTTCATTCAAAGTTTGGGCATGCAAAAGGCAAAACATTTATATATATCCCTATCTTTAAAGTATAGGTACAGTGGTGACCAACTCAATGCGTGTTCGTGTCATAGAAATCAGTAATGGCTGCAGGAATTGTTCTGTTGCTTTTTTTCAAGGCTTTGTTTTCATTATGGATATCAGTAATGGTTGCAGGAATTGTTCTGTTGCTTTTTTCAAGGCTGTTTCCACACTGAACTATCATGTCATTAGTGTATTTATGAAGGCGAAATTAAGAGAAAATGTTAATAATCTTTTTTTTAAACACAGTTGCAACAATACTGACGACAAAGAGCATAAGATACTTGAGTAGAGGAAAACCAAGGAGTGATTCACTTATTTAGTGCATGGTAAAATTTTAAATATAAAGGTAGAAAACAAACGTTATAAAACGAGAAAAATGGGAAGGTATAAATTGGAAAGATCGTAAAAGAAGCATGTGTAGGGGTAAGCAAAGTTTGCAGCCACAGCATGTAATCGTTTAATGCCCTTAATTATAGAAGAGCCTTGGTTATGGAGAGACCTATCCAGAGGATTGAAATGTGGTCGAAGTGGCAATGAGAGAGGTTAATTCTGCAAGGGTGTTTAACTAAAGTCTTTAGCAGGAAGCTCGAAGTGAATAAACATAAATTTAAATCGTGTGTAATTCCTATTCACGAAGTCAGCTGTGATAGATGAATTTTCCTTTTAATTTAGCACTCACAAAGGGGGACTGAGTGAGGGCCCGAGCTAAACGTTACGTAGGCTTCCCATTTTTTTTTCAAATTGAATAGGTTTTGTTTTGTTACGGACCATCTTTTTTCGGTTCACTGCTGTCCTGTTTTTCAGCACCTACGAATTTCTTCTTCAACTTTTTTTTGTTTCATGAACTTCTTTCTTAGCTTACAGTTTGCGTACCTTGTGGATAGATTCCACGTTCCCTCAACTCCAAACTTAATGGTGCCTTCCTACGTCCTCTCTCTTGGAACATCTTTGTCGTGGTTGAGGGAGGCTAAAACTTTCTTATTTAATAACAATAATTTCCTTTTAACTTTTTTAGGAGAGAGAGGACTGTGTGAGAGGCTCAGAATCTTGAACAGGAGCAGTACTGTAGTGAGGATGATAGAATTCACATGGAGCTGTACACTTCCATAAGAAGCGGGTGTTCTGACTTACCTATGCTACAGAATTGGCTCTCTGCGCTGTACTGAGATCGCGCGGGTGAACTGGTGATCAGAATCACTAAAAATGAGCGTCTAGTGCAGGAGGTGAGAACTCTATAATCACTTTTGAAAGATACGATGAAAATTTGATTAATCTAAGCATTAAAATATCACTTTACCCTATTTTACAGCATTCACTCGCGAAAGTTATGCTAAAATAGGATTCAGCAGAGTTGAAATACTCAATAGCTGCTGCTCTTACCAGAGCTTATCTGGGGTTGTCTTGTAACTGAAATAGCCAGTCTTAAAAGCTGAGGCCTGTATGCAAAGTCTATTTACCCTATATCAATCACTTCATTTGCTGGTTCATGATAACCTGAATTTGTACTAGTTTATTTTTATCATTTCAGAATCAAGAAGTGTGACTGCTGAATGCTTGAAGTTGAGCAATTGAGACTTTATATTGAGCTCTCCCCTCAGGTGGTATAAGATTACCATAGGGACTGTGGCCACTAGGAGAAAAACTGGTAACACGTCACTGCGTTTCCGCGGTTCTTAACTGGTTGGTTTGGTTAGGTTGTAAGTAGCAGAATTGGGAAATCGATTTTCCAGCTTGAATAAATTTTCATTCTTCCCAATGAAAATCACAATTGCATGATAACATTTCTTCTCGTATGATGAGAATTAGTCTTAAAAAAATGTCACGAAATGGATAAATGTCGTGTATATTTATACCGATACATAAATGAGCAATTTACCTGTTGGTGCACATGTGGCCCAATACGCAGGGAACGTGTTAAGTTACTTCAGTTACGGAATGGCCTTTGTGGCTTCTATCTTTGTGTCTGTTTTCAACCTTTGCTGTCTCTTCTTCTTTTTCCTTCTTAAGTTACAATTTCTATACGCAGGGTATCCTGTGAGCAAAAGCACTTTGTGCTGAGATTCCTTATTTCCTAAAATCGATATTAAATGGCCCCTTCTCTTTGCTATTGGAGGCTTAATTTTACTGTTATAATCTATTAAATCTAATTTTTCCACTTCACTACATTTGTATGCAATATGATGCATTTTAAACCTTACTTTCCTGACACTGAACAAGGTTGTTTGAATGTGTGTGATGTGCAAACTGATGACCAGAATTCCCTTGCTTTGATAGACAGTCATTGCAGAAGCTAATAAGGCAGTTGCCTTGTCCGCAACTTTGTGCATGAAAATGAGCCTCTAACACATTATCCTCGTATCTTGAGAATTCACAATCTCGTGATGTAGATTCATAAATATTACTTACCTATATTCCTATTTCTTGTGAAAAATGTTGTGATATCTCTGAGAAAGATAAGACCAAAAGCGTGTAATGTTGATTTAAGTACTTTTCCAAGAAATTTAAAGCTTTCTGATGTAGGAATCACGTATTGATCAATATGAGTTCTAGCATACTAACACAAGTTCACGTCCGTTAAAAAACTTTCAAAATCCCAATAAAGAAATGACTGCAAACAATGAATTTAAATATAGTAATTAAGGTTGTAAAACAGAACATTGACGATTCTTCCTAATCATTTCTGAGTCACACTCAGCTCATCAGACGCAGGCCTGCGTGCTCCTTCTCACTTACTTAAAGCGGCCCAGTGACGATCAATTTAATTGTCAATATCATTGACTCAATATTTTGATGAAATTTTTTGCTGCCCACAAAGTTAATTATATGACGGTCGTCAATCAAGCCCACAGACGATCAATTAAATTGTTGATCTTGTTTCATGAACTTCTATCTCAACTTACTGTTTCTATGCCCTTTCTGCATAGATTCCGCGCTCCCTTAACTCCATACTAAATGGTGTCTTCCTTCTTCCTCTCTTTGGACCGCATTTGTTGCAGATAGGGAGGCTTAAACTAACAAATAATCTAGTCTAATTAATGAAATTGTCAATATTCATTATTGTCAATTATATTGACAATAAAATTGATCGTCTATGGGCCGCTCAACTCTCGTTGTGGAAGCCGGCAATCCGTGCTACTGATTTTGCTCGAGTAACTCTGTGTCTCATTCTAAGCCTCTTCTTTAACGGCATTAGAGAAAGGACTTGAATGTAATTTTGTGCATTTTTAAATATCATTTTGTCTAATGAATGTGCAGGTTCTTCCTCTACCCTATAAAAAACATGAATTATTTGTAAAAGTTGAGAGGCGTACGCTGAGCTCCCAAAAACGCCCCGCAGCTGTTTGAGGGCAGGCTCTAGTGGGCACTTTCTTCTGTTAATTCCGTACATCATAGAACATTCATCTTGATTTTAAAGTTAGAGTTTTTTGTATGGTGTGAAAATCGCAAGTTCGTGCGCGTCAATCTCAAACTGTGGGTTTCCTTTTGTGGGAGTGTGAAAAGTTAAAAGTTTTGTATTTTTCATGGTGGATTTGTTCATATTTCATGTACTATTGCCTGCTGCTGCAAAAGTAAGCCAGTGCTTGTGAGATTCTCTGCAGCTCACTCACAATTCTTCATTAAAATGATGAGCATTGTTTACTCACTTTGTCGAGACAACCTTAGTTCAATGAAACAGAACATTTCAATATGAAGTCCTGAAAACATGCGCAGTTCACAGTTATAGAAGAATTCTGGCGATTCAGTAAGCAATGCAAGTGCTCGTTAACATGTTCACCGCGGTTGTTAACGGTCCGTTTGGTTAGGTAATAAGATGTAGAATTGGGAAATTTACTTTACTCTTCGAATACATTTCAATCCTTCCCAAAAAATATGAAGAATACAATTGCACGATAACAATTCACCTTGTATGATCGCAGTTATTTCTTAAAAAACTTTGCGAAACATGAAATGTCATTCAATTATGCCGGTGCATGAATGAGCAATTCATCTACAGCTGCACATATGGCCCAAAACGCGGGGAACGTGTTAGGCATCGTGCGGGATACTTAGTTGAAATTGTATTGGTGCTTGCCAATGGCAGAATGAGTGCTGTGTGATGACTAGGGCTGTGACAATATGCTCTAATCATTTTGTCATAGCCCTAATAATCACATACATACATGCGTATGTTTGTGGTTTACACATTGTATTAAATCACATGTGTGTGATTTATTACAAATCACATACAAGCGCGTGTGGGTGATTATTAGAGCTGTGACAATATGCTCTAATCATTTTATCACAACCCTAATAATTACAAACATACGCGTGTATGTTTGTGATTTACACATTATATTAAATCACACGTATGTGATTTATTACAAACCACACACATGCGCGTGATCATTGGGGCTGTGACAATTCGATCAGAGCACATTGCCATAGCTCTAGGATGACCCGAGGCCACCTGTGCAGGTGAAGAAGGACCCCAAAACAGGCATGGGGCGCGGCTACGGCTTCATCAGGTTCGATGACATCGAGGCGCAGCGAGCTGTCTTGTCCTGCCGCCACAGCATCGGCGGCCGCAACTGTGAAGTCAGGATACCGAAGTCCAAGGTAGGGCAACGTTATGTTGAGTTGGTCTTGTAGGTGTGTACTGGTCGGGGTTGTGGTGCTCGTTTTTCGTTCTCTTCGTTTCTCTTTCTTAAATTTTTCGCTCTTTCCTTCTCGGGCTTTCTTTTTATTTTGATTTTTTCATTTCTCTTGTGTTCCTGTTTTGCTCTTCTTTTGTTCTTTTTTATGTATAGATTTGTTTTTGCTCTCATTTCTCCTTTTCTCTTTTTTCTGTCGTAATTTTCAATTTTTTAATCATTCTTTCTTTCATTTTTATTCCCTCGATCTCCATTTTCCTCTCGCTCATTAATTTTCCCTGTGCTTTTTTCTTTCTTTACTTGTTTCCATTTCCTTTGTTATCGTTCACTTTTTGTCCTTCACCCTTTTTTGTTTTGCTTTTTTTTCATTGCTCTCATTTTTCTTTCCTGTTCATTTTTCCACTATTTGCTCTCTAATTCTTATTCTTATTTCGTTTTCTCTATCTAAAGACTCACTGAAATTCTTGTCAGTAAGTAACCACCGAAATGGAGAGGCAGAAATGTTAAGTCGTAGTCCCTTACCCTCTTGAATGGAAGAGCGCCCAATTTAGTGTTGTTTGATCTATCTTAAAGTTGCTGATGAATTTTCACTGTGTTTTGGGGTTGATATCTTATCCACCGCGATTTGTTTTCGTCTTTATTATCGCTTATTGAAGTGCACTGTGTTATTCTTTCATTTTCAATGCACATTCCTATGATTCAGCCGGCAATTTAATGCGAATTGACAGTAGTATTTGTGTCTGTTCATGGCCAAATCAGTTTTTCATTCATCTATGAAATTCGACCGCAATTGCTTGCGTACCCGGATTAGTTAACGGCCTAATTTGGTTTGTCTTTTACGTCACGCTGAGATGGCCCTAGATGACTGTACCGAGGTTAACTTTTGGTGCTTCTATAGCGTGAGGTCTACATCCATAAATCGCCTCACCCAGGTGGTTTCAGATGTACAAATTGTTTATCACTAAATTAAATGTATGAAAATAAGTTATATCCTTTAGTGACCTAACCCTAACCTCACGCTATAGTACTAGCTAGAGGTAGATCTCATCCTATAGTGTGGTAGACCTCACGCTGTAGCATCACCGAATTTTTGCTGTATGTGTAATGTTTTCGAGTATACTTTTTCTTCTCTGCAGGACTCGAGCAACCCGTACCTGGGGGGCAAAGTGTTCGTAGGCCGCATCACGGAAGACTTCACAGAGAACGACCTCCGCGATTACTTCAGCAAGTATGGCGAGATATCTTACATCTTCATCCCAAAAAAGCCGTTCCGTGCATTCTCGTTTGTTACTTTCGTGGACCCGTTCGCCGCGCAGGAAGTGTGTGAGCAGGAAGACCACATCATCAAGGGCGTTTCGTGCTGCGTCTCCACCGCCAAGTCGAAGCGGGAACACGGCGACTCCGGCGGGCCCGGGGGCTTCAAAAACGGCGGCGGGTATGGCAACATGGACAGCGGGGGCTACGGCAACGGTGGGGGGTACGGTAACGGTGGGGGAAGTGGCTTCAACAACATGGGTGGTGGCAGCAGTGGAGGCTTCGGGGGAAACTTGGGTGGTGGGTACGGCAACATGGGAAACAACGGCGGGAGCTTCAGCAACATGGGAAGCAGTGGAGGAGGAGGGGCTTTCAATATGGGAGGCCCCAATCGTGGAGGTGGTGGGGGATTCCACAACAACAGCGGGAACAGGAGAAATGGCAGAGATAATTTCGGCAGTGGCAATCACGGCAGCGACTGGGGAGGCCGAGGCAGCTGGGGCGAGAACTACGAGAGTGGGAAGCTGGACTACGAGGCCATTGCGGCCCCTATTGTGGCGGCTATCACGCAGCAGCTGGGCGGGCTGCCGCCCAACCTTAACCAGCCTCCGCCCTCTGCCTCTCATCACCATTATTAGACTCCACTCTGTGGGGCTTGTGTACTTCTGGGTTATGCTCACGAGCCTCACTATATTACGGCTGCTCTTTTCTGAAAGCTAAGCGCCGTCTAGAGGTCTCCACTGCAGTTTACTGAAGGATTCTACTGCAATTTACTGAAGGTGACTACTGCAGTTTACTGAAGGTCTCTACTGCAGTTTACTGAAGGTCTCTACTGCAGTTTACTGAAGGCCTCTACTGCAGTTTTTCATCGGCAGAGTCAGCAGTTGAGATTGTGAGTCTCTTGTTGTTTGCTCACGTAATGTGCCACTTTCTGCTCAGGCACTTATGTTTTCCCAGAATTGTTTCGAAGGGATTTAATTTTCTTCAACTTGATGCGCTGCGGCTTTTCTAAATCATTAAAAATCTTTAGTGATGGAGGTTTTTGTCCAACTCAATTGGACGATGTCTGAAATCCTTTATTAATGTGTACTGAGAATTTTAGAAGCATTATTTTTTACTGACCATAATAAGACTTGTAAATATAGGTATACACTATGGATATCTTGCTCTACAATCAAAGAATGAAGTTACTCGTAAGTGTGAAGTGCTTTTGGTTTTCCGTTTTTCTTCTAGATTTAATTTTTTTGTGTAAGATTTTTGTTCACGAGGGAGGATCGTAAAGAAAAAGCTTTATTTTATACTCCGATATATTTCTTCCTTGCAGGTCTTCTACCCTTCGTCTTTGCGTTTTTTTTTTTTTTATTAAAGTCGCAATTTTTTTACCCTGTTGAACGCTGTTTATCCTCTGTCTTTCAAAGCTACTCCTCTGCCACTTTGTCAATTTTTGTGTCGTTTCCAGGTTCGTAAACACTTGTCTTCTGTCTATCCTGCCACCAAGCATTGCATTAACTTCTGTCTCCTTCATTATGGAATGCGTTTGAGCCTCGTTCCGATATCTCGGTAAAGCAGTGTTCCTCTCCTGCTTTGTCCGCGTGTTGTGGTGTGAGACTTGCTGTCGTTTTCGTATTTGGGGCACTTTATTCAGTGTGTGTCAAGTTCCCTAACAAATATGCTAGTAAGGAAATTATTCGGAAAATTTCTATTTCGTGTGTTGAAAGTTACAAAAGAATTAGTTGCTCTGCCACCAATTCTGAAGGCACGTCTTTTTCAACTTCGATCTCATGTTGACCTCCGTTTTAAAATAAAGTGTTAGGGCTCTGGTAAACTTGATGATTTGTAATCAATCTCGAATTCTTTAATCAAGCTTCGGAGACTTCTTGGGTTACCAGTAAACCACAGTACAAATTCTTGTCTAATACTCGACAAAATTTCTCATGGTTCAGTGCGTTAAGATTAGAACACCAAACTTTGTACGAGGACAAGCGGGTGGCAGAGCTCAGGCTAAGTGACTGAGGAAACAACGCTCCTTTCCTGATTGTGTCATCTCGTAGTACTGACGGCTACTGCTTAATTAGAAGATTTCAATGCCAAAATTGGCAGTGATTTGGTTTTGGTCTGATGGAATTTAACTCACTTTTACTCCCATAATAAGGTCGACCAGTACTGAGCAGGTAGACTGGATTTCAACTTTTCTTTGACCGTTGAAGGAAGAATTTGTTAATACCTCATCACTCCCCAGTAACGCCCCAGTATTCTTTGCTGAATGTGTGTTGAACTGGAAAACGTTCCTCGATTTGTGAAGGTTTTTTGAACCTCACCAGGCTTTGTTTCTCCTAGCGATGGTAATGGTGAGTGAACCCTTATTCACTTCGATTATTTTTAATTTTATTCCAATGTTTTGTGCAATTAAGAAGCAATTGTATATCAATGTATCGTATTGTAGCGTTTTACTCTAATTGTGAAGTTTGCATGCTTATGCAAATTGCAAAGACTTCATGTGGCCTGGCAAACATTCCTTGCTGCGGGAACGGAGGCATATAGTTATAGATGTATTTTCACTCCAGGTGCCACGACCTCCCACAGCACACACTCACCCCTTCTTCATATAGTTTAACACGTTGAGTGCGTATTGCGATGTATGTGTGCCACTAGGTAAATTGATCTTTTACGTACCGGTATAAATGAAAAGCTTTTAATTATTTCACTACATTTTTTTAGAATAGATTATCGCGTATGAGGTAAAATACCATTGTGTAACTAATTCTTTTCAGATTCCTCTGAAAAGACGGGGAAGCATTCGAGCAGTAAAATCAGTGCCTCTGTTGTGGGGCCAGGGAGTCGTAATCTCGCAAAATAATGATTATCAAGGTAAATCGGAACACATTTTGCTTTCAAACGCTTAGGAATTTTCTGATTTCAGCGTTGACTGTGGGTTAATTAGTACCATATTA
>JACJUY010004515.1:47636-58122 GCA_014220935.1 Platorchestia sp. MABIK | reverse complement strand
GCTTCCTTTTTGTTGAAATAGAATAGGTTTTTGTTTTGTTACGGCCCATCTTTTTTCGGTTCACTGCTGTCCTGTTTTCCAGCTCCTACTACTTTCTTTTTAAACTTTTTCTTGTTTCATGAACTTCTTTCTTAGCTTACTGTTTCTGTGCACCTTGTGCATAGATTCCACGTTCCCTAATATCCATACTAAATGGTGCCTTCCTCTCTTCGATACGCTCTTTTTTGTAGCGGTTAGGGAGGCTTAAACTAACCTATAATCTAATCTAATCACAATTTATGCCCTCACAGCGGGGGCACTTCAGTCGGGTGCTGGTGTGCCCTGTGCGTGCTACTCCTGTAATGGATACCATGTTTTTCTGCATGAAACGTTATAATTTTATTCCAAATTATGATCAGTTCATGTGCTATTTCTTGAAAAAATTTCTCGGAGACGTGGTCACGAATACTTGTATTTGAACATTACTAGTTTACTAGTGACTTGCTAATAGTGGTGTAAAAGCTGCCATTGTTTCATTGAGTACTCATGTTTGTTTAGTAGCTGCTCAGGGACGTGCACAAGTGCTCGTTTGGCCCCATACTACTTTTTATTTTTGTAACTTAAGCTCTCAACGTAAAAGTCGATACGTGCCATGAAATAATGAGCGAGGATTAGCTGGTGTATGTCGGTGGTATCGATCTCTAAAATTATTCTTGATTTTGGATGATCTGAAAGTAAAGTTATCGTATCGGAAATAAGATATCACTATACATTTATAAACTCGAGATCACTACAAATGGTTTAGTCTGCCTGCAGTACTGCTACGACAGCGTGAATTTCTTGAAAACCCGATCCCTTGTCTTTGAATTCATTACGTTTTTTTGATGTTACAAATTTCCTTTCAAGTTGTGGGTTTATTCAAAAGGGTTTTGACCTTCGGTCAAAGTTTTCAATCATATTTCAGCCTTAGTTTGACCAAACTGGTCGCAAACTAAGGGTGAAATCTGACGGTTTCGTGGCGCTAGACAGACCGAGTAGTGCCGCTGACTGTAGATGATTATGACGAAACGTTACGATTTGGTCGCCGTGTGACTGCGGCCTTACTGTCATAGGTGCAATTTTGTCTTGAAAAATGCTACTTTGCCAGCCACTTTGTGTGCGTCTTTTTGGTTCCCTTCTACGACACTCGCTTCTTGAAGTCACTTGTAGATTTGTTTGAATCCGCCTGCGTCCGACACTGTATGACTTTCGTTGCTATTTTGTGCCTTGATCGTCATGTTTTCTCTGAAAGAATGTGCTGCTATAGTGCATTGACACTTTTACTGCGACGTGCGCCACCGGTGGTACACGGAGGTAATTTTCACAATTCTGCTGACCGACCAGTAGTCGCAAACTCAATTTTCTTAAACATTTAATCAAGGCTAAATAAAGGCACGATCCAGTTCATGTTTCGTATTTTGCAAATAGCTAACTTCAATTGACTTTAAATTTGAGTTTTGTGTTAAACTTAATATTTACTTGCAGCAGTCAAAGTGTTAATTAGTTTTTGAGACCGTATCGTTATCAAGTTATCTACTGTGTGAATTTCATTGCTGCCTTCTCGTGGCTTTGCTTGCCTTCCAGATGTAGAAGCGAGACACTCTATGTTCTTCCCACTCAAATTGTGTTTTTTCCAGTCACATTCTAATGTTCAGCTCAAGTTAATATAGTAATGTAGATGTTTAAAAACATTCCTGTTTGTCGTCGCCATGAAATTCTTGTGACTGAAGCATGTAAATATTTCTGGATACTCAAATGCTCTCGCTGTATGTTGTGGACGTCATGGTCTTCCGGCTTTCCAGTTAGGTGCGGGATGATTTGTGATAGGTGTCAGGTATTATTAGGAAAGTAACGCTACGGGAAAGATTTTTGGAGTTCAAGCCATTTGCTTTAGAAGTAACGCTACTGGAAAGATTTTTGGAGTTCAAGCCATTTGCTTTAGAAGTAACGCTACTGGAAAGATTTTTGGAGTTCGAGCCATTTGCTTTAGAAGTTACGCTACTGGATAGATTTTTGGAGTTCATGCCATTTGCTTTAAAATTTTAGAACAACTGTAATAAGGTATTAAGTAGTCGTTTGCTCATTAGCAATGTATCTCTTGTAGCGTGAATCAATGTGGCTTCATGTTAACGTTTAAGTCTTGTCTGTATGCACGACATTGTCTTCTGATGGCCGCCTGACTAATATACAAGACCCCATGAGCTGTGTTCGCCTTGCTTGTCCTTGTGATCGACGGAGTGAGACCTACGATCCGACCTTCAGATTTAGTCCGCTGCCCGTGGGGCTGTGATGTACGAAGTTGCCCCAACACTGTCCAGCAGAAGGAGAATGCGGCGTCACTGTGCAAAAGACTGAGTGAGAGCTTTGTTTGGTCAATATTTATTTAAGGCCTTCCACGGAAATTAATAATTCTGTTCCTAAGAATCACTAAAGGAACACATTTAAAAACGTTTTACACGAATGACATTCTGCTCGCTGATGCGAGATTTTCGAGTTATTCAACTTAGAAGTTATAAGAACTTCGTATATAAAAGTGAAGGAACGGTAACGTAAATATGCTGTAATACGGTACTAACGTAACGATGGGTGAGGTTAGGGTAGGTTATGGTAGGTTAGTTAAATAAACTAACCTAAAATAGCTTACCTTAACTCACCCAAACCGAGGCTGTTATTTTTGCGCCAAAAAGTGGGCGTGTCTCGCCAGAAAAGTGGGCGTCACCCAACAATGCGGCGACTAAGCAACCGACCATATAATGACATTCCTATCTGAACGTAATTATTGTTATATCTCAAAAATAACGCATCAGCGAGCAGAATGTCATTAATGTATAACGTTTTTAAATGTGTTCCTTTAGTGATTCTTTGGAACGGAATTATTAATTTCCGTGAAAAGCCTAAAATCAATATTGACCCTTTGTTTCTTGGGTAATGCTGAAAGCCGTGATGGAAGACATCACGTCAAGGTTTTGGATTAATTCTAAAAGTGTGAGATACACTACAATACAAATTTTCGTCCCAAAGGACTTGTTGAAATTTGCCATTGCGTGTATTTTGTGATGTCACATTATTCACCTCCCTCTTGCTGGAACAGAACTCTCGATGCCTTTTGTACGTCATGCTGCCTTATTCCCCACGTTGGAGCCGAGACGTCTGTTATCCGCCTTCACCCGCCTAGTCTTCGGCTTGTCAGTTGATTGATTTCGCCGTTTGAATGCGCCGGTTCGTGATGAATGCTGAAATGATAGCAATGTTTTGCCCATCTTTTGTTGTTGTGCTTTTGGGGAATGCAGAGCATAAGGGAGAAGTTCGGAACATTTAGGATACTGTTGAACAAGATATTTGAAGTTTTATGGCTTTGCTCTGTCGAGAAAACTGCTGTCCTGTTTTTCAGCACCTACTACTTTCTTCTTCAACTTTGGTCTTGTTTCATAATCTTCTTTCACAACTTACTGTTTCTTTGCCCTTTCTGCGTAGATTCCGCGTTTCCTTGACTCACTACTAAATGGTGCCTTCCTCCTTCCTCTCTTTGGATCGCATTTGTTGTTGCGGGTATGGAGGCTAAAACTAACGACTAATCTAATCTTATCTCTGTCGAGAAAATCGAGCTTGTGTTAGGGAATCTATCACCAGAGTTGCAGTGCAGGACATTGTCATTCAGTAAGACTTAGCAAGCCTTGGATGTTGTAGCAAAAGCGAGTAAGATTTCTGTTCTCTTTTGCGTTGAGGAAGATGGTCCATTGTGGAAATCTGTCGTGGGTTTCTGGTACAAATAAACAGGCTTTTTCTTTTTCTTCTGCTAAAAAATTTTAACAGGATATCGCCCGTATCGTTTCTGTGAAATTTTTGACCACCATCGAAAGATGTTAGCTCTCGAGCTGAAGGTTATGTAGGCTATCGTTGAAATATAATTACTTTAGGTTTTTGTTGCAGATCATCTGTTTTTCAGCTCACTTCTATCCTTTTTCAGTACGTATTACTTCCTTCTTATACATTTATCTCTTTCCATAAACTTTTCATTCTTGCTGTTTCGATGTGCAGGGTGTGTGGCTGCACATTGTGCATAGATACCCCCTTCCTTAAATTCCGTACTAAATGGTTGCCTTCTTCACTGAGGACACTTTTGTTGTGGTTAAGTAGACTTAACATAATCTAATCGAGCACCATCACTTTTGTTCTGTCTATTGTCTGCATTTTTCGACGTAAGGTGTCACGTGTTATCCAAGCTCTACTTTCATGAAGATATACTCCGGTTCCTTGGATTTTGACGTCAGCGCTGGGTTGTAGGATATAACGTTAACACGTTAACTGCGATGGGGTAAACTAAAGTTCAATTCAAATTTAAAGTCAATTGTTGTTATCAAATTTGAAAATAGCAAACATTAACTGGATCGGGCATTTATTTAGCTTTCATTAGGTATGAATAAAAAATGAGTTAGTGACGGCGGGTGGGTCAGCAGCACAATGAAGTGACCACCGGTGGGTCACTTCACAGGAAATGTGTTAAGCGTTTTGTTGAAAGTGAAGGTGGGAGAGAATTGGGTTCCAGCTGCACGTTAACAGATGGTAGTAAAGCAACATCATTCAAAAATGATGTGTGCATTTACCCGGCCATGTTTTGCCACACCTGTTGGTGAATTATGCGCAAGGTTCAGTTTTAGAGATCGGGGTTGTTCTGACCCGCCCCAAGTCTTATCCAGTTGTAACAGCTTCCCCCCTCAACGGGATACAATTATTGTATCTATGGGAATTAGCGCTTGCTGAATTATGCGCAAAGTTCAGTTTTAGAGATCGGTGTTTTTCTGGCCTGCACCTTGTCTTATCCAGTTGTATCTGCTTCCACTTTACCGGAGGCCTGATTTTTGAACATTTTTAGTCGTCGCCACGAACGACTGGCAACGCCAACTTAGCTTCGCGACGTGCTTTCATAACGTTTTATCCAAGAAATATTTTCCTGAAAAGTTGTACTTCAAAATCTGTTCATCCTCATGCGTCGTGCTGTCGAGTAGAGTAAGAAAAAGCTAACGCTGCCACTTCGTCGCTATGACGACTTGAATTTTTTCGAAAATGTTGCCACAGCTTCTCTGATACAGCACGATCAAGCACTTCCACTATGGTGCACTTCCTTATAAAAATCGTAGATATTTTTTGCAGGGATCGGAATTTCGTGTAAGACCTTGAAAACATTATAATACATTATACTGCCGACAGAATCGAAATGGTGACAAAAAAGATCGTATGTCATGAACATAACCTCACAGCGTTAGACGGGGCTTGCATGGTGTCTGTAACCCTGTTCGAGAAGCCGTAGCACGTCCTCTCAGGAGGCATGTGATAGGCGG
This sequence comes from Platorchestia sp. MABIK, assembly GCA_014220935.1. Taxonomy (NCBI): domain Eukaryota; kingdom Metazoa; phylum Arthropoda; class Malacostraca; order Amphipoda; family Talitridae; genus Platorchestia; species Platorchestia sp. MABIK. The sequence goes on along the minus strand of JACJUY010004515.1, from coordinate 52,765 downwards.
TTCTGCTATACGCGAGATGTACCAAATGATATCTACCTCTAGCTAGTACTGTAGTGTGAAGTTTGGTTACTAAGGGGTATCACTTATTTCCATACATTTAATTTGGGTATAAACACTTAATTTGCACATCTCAAATTGCTCCTGGGTAGGCGAGATATGGCGGTAGACCTCACGCTCTAGTAGCACCGGATAGGCAATAGGTCTAGATTAGCTAGGTTGGTCTACATTATACTGTGGGCACTAGCATCCCTGCTCCTAGGCTACCTCAGCTAGAAATAGGCCTTCAGAACTTCTTTCTTTCATGTCCTTTTACTTCTTTCAGTTTTCATGCTTTATCGCTCTCTTCGGATCTCCGCCGTTGTGTCTAGGGAATCTTAAATTGATGCAATAATAGCCGTAGCTCATCAGGATTTTGATCCGAGTTGAGGTGACTGCTTATCTAACGGCAGTGCGCTGTGAAGACATTCATGAACGTACTTTGGGGACCTAGAAGCGCTCGTGGAGTTAATAAAATTCGCGAGCATCTCGCGAGAGCCTAACGGGCCGTTTACACTAAGGGACATTTTGGCCGTGAGGCCCGACATGTGTATACGAGGCTCACCACTGAGGCTCATATTTGTGCGTGTATATACGAAGTTCCCCATTTGCCAGTGTAGTTACGAGGCTCTTGAGTGTCGCGCACTACGAATTCGATCAGGGCGAATAGGGAACTTCGTATAAACACACACAAATATTCGTATAAACACACACACTCAGTGGTGAGTCTCGTATACACGTGTCGCGCCTCACGGCCGAAATGTCCCCTATTGTAAACGGCCTTTAAGTGTCTATGCTTAGAGCCGAAAGAAATTTCGGCCATTCGCAGATTCCCTGAGCGACCTAATCTAGTTTGAGTCGTTATGGTGGTGGCTTTTTCGTATGTTAGGTTGAGGTTTGGATGACCTGGTGTTTTAATTTCTTCAATTGAGATCATTTTGGAAAACTCTTGCTCGAATGTTGTCTCCTACCTACTTTCCTCTCACTTCATTTTAAATATGAAGTGCGATCCTTATTGCTCTAAGAGTTGCTGTTGGATCTGAGGCATTCCGAGCAGTGAGAACAACATGAAACAAAAAGCCGTCAATTGCGAGAGGATAGAGAGCAATAGAAGATGGCGATTCCTAGATCGAAGCATCGATTCATTGAAAGGAAACCTTGGCCGACCAGCATGAAAATGTCACTAGGTACCGAGAACCTCTGAGCTCAGGCTCTTTTATATTTCATATTTACATTGTAGGATATAAATATGAGCATCATGAGAACGATAGCATCTATTCCTCTGAGGATAATGCTCAAGGCTTCATATTGAGTTACGTGCTACCTTGGGGCATGTTCCCGCCCATTAGGCATCCATAATAGCTGTATGCAAGGCTCCTGTTCCTATTGAAATTCAATGAAAGTGGAAACACTTGCGTGATTCATTTGAATGATTCAAAAACGCACCTTCAGTCTGGCATTTATTTTGTATCGATGATTCAAGTAGAGAGCTGGATTGTGACTTCGGAACAGTGAGACTCTTTCGTTTCTTCAATAATTTCGATCTTGCCCCCAAGCACAAGTTTCATCAAAAATTAGTACTTAGATTAAACCACGACAATAGAATACGACCAGCGTAGGTCATTGACTTCCAAATGCTATCATCTATGTTTTGGTAGCTTGGGATGATTGCGGGAGAAAATTAGGACGCTCCCAGGGGAACAATGTGAGGGCCCGAGCTGAGAGTTAGGGACGCTTTCTTTTTTGTTGAAATAAAATATTTTTGTTATGTTAAAGGACCACTTTTTTTCGGTTCACTGCTGTCCTGTTTTTCAGCACCTACTAGGTTCTTCTTCAATTTTGGTCTTGTTTCATAATCTTCTTTCACAACTTACTATTTCTATGCCCTTTCTGCGTAGATTCCGCGTTTCCTAAATTCCACACTAAATGGTGCCTTCCTCCTTCCTCTCTTTGGATCGCATTTGTTGCTGCGGGTAGGGAGGCTAAATCTTACGACTAATCTAATCTAATAAAAAACGCACCTTAGTCTGGCATTTATTTAGCATCGATGATTTAGGTAGAGAGCTGGATTGTGACTTCGGAACTGTGGGAGTCTTTCGTCTCTTCAATAATTTCGATCTTGTCCAAGCACAATTTTTATCAAAAATTAGTGCCTAGATTGGAACACGAGAATAGAACCCGTCCAGCGTGTGTCATTGGCTTTCCAATGCCATTAACTATGTTTTGGTAGCTTGGGATGATTGCGGGGGAAAATTAGGATGCTTTATCTGAATCAACATTCTAATATAGTATGCGCACAAGGTATTACGTTCGTCAGCTATTTATTTCCTCTTGTAACAATCAGGTGACCGGTGAGTCGGCATGTATATAATGCTCTGTCTGCCAAGCCGTTCTACACTGATTCTGTATGCACTATGATGCCTACATCGTAGGTGTACTGTAAGCCCAAGGGTTGGCTTGTCATCAAGTTCTCCAACTACATTAAAGTTCAAACTGTTAGCAAAGTCGCGTAATGTTTCAATTTTCGTTTGGTGAATCTAATGTCTCCCGTGTGAATGTGAACTGATTTCCCCCCCTGGCATGATCGCTACGATGGTGCAGTAGAACCCTTCGGTGGATACAACTCAGGATATCGATGGGAATTAGCGCTCCCAGGGAAAAATGTGTGTGGACCCGAGCTGAGTGTTAGGTATGCCTTCTTTTTGTTGAAATGAAATTTTTTTGGCTATGTTAAGGACCACCTTTTTTCGGTTCACTGCTGTTCTGTTTTTTAGCACCTTACACTTTCTTCTTCAACTTTAATCTTGTTTCATGAACTTCATTCTAACCTACTGTTTCTATGCCTCTTCTGCATAGATTCAGCGTTCCCTTATCTCCATACTAAATGGTTCCTTCCTTCTTCTAAACGTTTTTTTTTTGCAGTTACGGAGGCTTAAACTAACATAATCTAATCTGGCTCAGTAGAACAGTTCTATCTAATACGAAACTGTGGTAAAGTGTAGGCATTTGCACATCACAGGACTCGAGTGATACGAGCTACAGAAAGAGATGTTCTGCTACTTAATAAAATAAGTTAGTGGTGAATATTTTACTTAATGGAATCCCAGCCAAGGCTGGCACTGAACTCAATACTTGATCTCGTTTTAACACGTTCCCTGCGTATTGGGCCACATGTGTACCAGCAGGTAAATTACCCATTTACGTACCGGTATAAATGCAAGACATTGTATTTGTTTCGCGACATTTTTTAAAAATAATTGTTATCATACTAAATGAAATGTCATCTGATAAATTTTTTTCATATTCATTAGGAAGAATTAAAATTGAATCAAGGTGTAAAATCGATTTCCCAATTCTACTTACAACCTTACCAAACCAACCATTAACTACCGCGGAAACCAATGAACGTGTTAGGAAGACCGATCTCTACTCGGTTCACTCCGGATCAAACCTTCGCTAGCACTATTTTGTTCCTCCATTGTTGGGATCTGAGTATTGACTACTAGTCAGCTTGGATTTTTTTGTCTGATCTGATATCACCTGGAAGCGTATTTTAGACAAATGAAATTTTAAAGAATGTTAGTTGTGCAACGTTACGTTCGTCTGCCGCCCGAGAAAGTGAGCAAGAACGTTTTGTGTACGTCAAACGTTTGTCGATTGTTGGGTTGACCAGCGTGGATGATTATATTCTGAACATCATCGAAAACTCGCGTTGTTTATTATAGCCCCTTTGATTGACAGTCTGAGTGACAAGCTGTGACGTTGACAAATACCGAGTGCTGTTTTATTGGAACATTTTATGTGAGAAGATCGATGTTGAGAATTCTGGCCTAAGATAGACTAATCTGGTAACCCTTGGCCGAGTGTCCGAATGAAGCACATGGTATCCTGCCATCCAAACCTACTGTTGTACATACATTAATTTTTTTTAAATACCTTTATTGTGTCTGTCTTTCAGAGCCTTGGAGAGTTGGGCTGCGTAATCGCACCTCACAGCCCCTCGCACTCACGTGACGAGCGTTCGTGGTGGGTGAACAAGGACAGTCAACGCAACCAGTGACCTACACGCAACAACTACACCCAAAGAGGTTCTTTGGTAAAAACAAAGCGCGTGAAACCCGCTGTCGTGAAGAGATTTTGAAGATCAGAAGTCTGTTACTGATAGGAATCATGTGTTTTTGGAAGACCTTTTTTTACTCTTCTTTCAAAGTGAAATGATCGTTTCGAAAACGAGAAAACCATTTCCTGCAACTTCTTTCATTCACTACATCACTCCCATCAGTGTTCGGAATAGATTTTACTGCCACACTTGCATTAACATCTTTATGAAACTCGTTCAACATTCTTAATGTGATCTTTGGATGGGACATACATGGATACCATTTTAAACGCCAATGATGTTTTTGTATCATCTTTATTGGCAATAAACTTTTTTTTTACTGGTCCCACAATGTCTGTCGAACTTTAAAGCTGGGACCAGTGGCAGTCATCGTCATCGTTGCAGCCTTCGAACATTCCCATACTTCGAAGAGCTTTTTCCTGTATCAAAGTTATTTTTCTAATTCTCACGCCATAGAACACGTGGACACTGGAGTAAAAGTGGTGCAAGTTTAACCCTTTGACGCCCGAGAGGACACCAGTGTCCTCTTTCAAAAATACCCTCAATATATTGAATTTCTTGTTCAATTAGTTCCCTAATGTATTCTTTGAAGTTCACTGCCGAGTGGCAGTTTCTTTCTCATCCTGACATCGGTGACCGCCTGATGCCGGCGCCAGTTCAGTGACGGTGGTTGTGTTAAGGACAAAAATTCTGACGTTAAAGGGTTAATAGCTTGAGACGTTCCTTATGAGTGATGCAAGTTAGCGCCTGGGAGGGTGAATTTAGTATAAATTTAGATACTTTTGTAGTGTATTAATTCTTCCTCTTTTGGTTTCGTTTTACACAGATTGTTTTTGTTGAAGATGGACAGTCCCCTCAGGGGGATACAATTATTGTATCTATGGGAATTAGCGCTCCCAGGGGGGCAATGTGAGGGCCCGAGCTAAAGGTTAGGTAGGCTTTCTTTTTATTAAAATAACATAGGTTTTTGTTT
>JACJUY010004515.1:29227-40592 GCA_014220935.1 Platorchestia sp. MABIK | reverse complement strand
ACACTCCTGGGACAAAGCGGGAAAGTCAAAACAGCCTAAAAGAGTGTGGCCAAAGTTTACACAAAGAGTGTAGGGGACGGCATATTGTCACACAATATTAAAACCAGCACGAATTGTATATGCCGCTTAAGAGAAAAAGATAAAGCCAAACGTTGCATGAAAAAATGAAAAATATACTTCTGAAACATATGGGGATGTGATTGAAAGTAATCACGCTTTCTGACTATTCAAATGTTTTTTTACGTAGGTTGCCCTTTCATTGTTCGTACCTTAATTAGAGTGAGGTAAAATAAGTATTTAAACCTAAAGGAATTTTTTCTGCATTTGGGTAAAATAGTAACCCTTGAAACTAATAAAATGATAGCAGTAACACGTGCAATCATTTTACAAACACCATTTACTCAAACATGATATAAATCGAATGATACAATTTACACAGCATTTGAGCAAATAGGGATGAAAAAAGTATTTGGACACATTTATTTTAGTAAAATTCCTCAAATTTTGAACTTCTTGAAAAATCACTGCCTATGAACCTTCATAGAATTAACTAGAAAAACATTGAGAGGTTACGTTGGGTTATCAGTGTCATTGCATGTCATGGTTTCACGAGACCTCTATCTGATCACATCACAGCGTGCCTAAGCAAAATGAGCTGTCAGAAAGCACGAAATAGCGAATCATTTTAAAATTTGAAAATACAAAAGCTATAGAAGCCTATCAAGAGTCATTAATGTTCCTCTTAGTACGGTAGGTTTCTTTGTGAAGAAGTAGGGAGTCAGGGACAACGACAAGCATGCAAAGATCAGGAGCTCTTTGAAAAATTTCTAGATGAATTTTGGGAAAGATGTTGCGTAGAGTTAAGACTTATCCCTTCGCCACTCTAGAAATGCTATACAAACAGACCTTAGCATGGGTGGCAGTAACGTTTTAGAATGAAGTCGTGATTTGGTTTTTTGGAATAAAGTCAAATTTTGGTTTATGGACTGGAGTCAAGAGTTGGTTCTTGGTATAAAGTTAAGTTTTGGTTTTTGGAATGAAGTCAAGATTTGGTTTTAGAAATGAAGTCATGATTTGGTTTTTGGAATGAAGTAAGTTTTAGTTTTAAGAATAAAGTCAAGATTTGGCTTTAGGAATGAAGTCAAGACTTGGTTTTTAGGAAAAAGTAAAAAAGGAATTAAACTGACAAGATCTACAGTCACTGACGCTTCGTAAGACTCCCTTCACTCTTTCATGGCCTACGTAGTTATTCAGGAATAAACTTACTTTCCTTTACCAAGCGGTTCAAAAAATTGATACTAGCCGTGATCACTCGATTTTATTAGAGGGACATGCGCACAATAATATTGATCGCAGTCTTGGAGAGAGTTTCAAAATATTGAAGAATTGCGAGGTGTCTGAAATGATAAAGAATAAAGCTGATTAAATCGGCATTAGTACACAAAATAAATATGCACATGTGATCGAAACACAGCTTTCAGTATAAGCAAATAAAATATACCCAGAAATGAACAAGAAGGAAAATTAAGCAGCGGACTGCACGCTGGCTATTAAAGGCCGCTTACACTAGGGGACTTTTCGGCAGTGAGGCGCGACACGTGGATACGAGGCTCACCACTGAGGCTCATATTTGTGTGTGTGTGTATACGAAGTTCCCTATTCGTCACGGTAGTTACGAGGCTCTTGAATGTCGCGCATTACGAATTCGATCAGAGCGAATGGGGAACTTCGTTTACACACACAAACATGAGCCTCAGTGGTGAGCCTCGTACACACGTGTTGCACCTCACGGCCGAAATGTCCCCTGGTGTAAACGGCCCTTAACGCTAATTGGATTGACCTAGCATTGCTGCACTGTGTTCCCCAATTCTTCGAACCAACTTCTAAGAAACATGGATGGCGCCAACACGCTTGTTGAAGAAGAGGCATCTAAAATCAAGATTGGATTATACGACTGAAACTTCAATAAAAAGAACGGCTCTTTGAACGAATTTTATGGTTGGACGAGTGCAAAATTGAGTTTTTGGCCAGAGTGATACAACACACTTCTGGCGATAAGATGATACTGCGTATGGCATGAGCAATACCATCCCTACACTGTAAAAAATACCCGTGAAATTCACGGTTAAACGCCGTATAAATCACAATATTTTACTGTCAGGCATATTGTACAGTAAAACACTGGGTCTCAATCCAATAACGGTAGAACACCGTTATTGGCTATTACAAGTGGATTTCATTTCAATGGATTAAATTAAAGTAATTTTATACAGTGAAACATGGTGTCAGAAACACAATGATCTGTGGTACTTTTCTTTTAATAGTGTAGGAACACTAAAAATAATTGATGAAAGAATTCGAGATGCCAAATACACACAGATTTTGGATGGGAATTTACATCAGTCGGCAGAAAAGATGGGATTCCTAAATGAATGGTAGTTTTAACAGGATAATGATTCAAAACACAGCGAAAGTAACGCAATAGTGGTTTGTAGACAACGATATTAACGTTCTAAAATGGCATAGCCTATCGCTAGACTTGAACCGAATCGAAAATTTATGAAAAATTAAGGAGGTTCGTAACAACTTTTTCAGTGTGTGTTACTGCTTATAATTTCTAATGAATTATTGTAACGATGTTTAATTAAATATTGCAACGAAAAGATCATTGGTTGATAAGCGGCTTATTTATCAAATGTGGGTGGGTGATATACAAATCAAACAAATATATATATCTTTTTTAAATGCTGTACAATAATGAAGTGAAATGATGTATTACGTAGTGACACATACGTCTATATACACACACAAAGCGTGCACACGTACACATTTACACAAGTAGGCATGTGCGCAAATATCAGCGTAAACTAGTCAGTATAAACTAGCATTCCAATCGAGGGACTCGGAGAAAATATCTTTTATCACGGCAAGAATTTTATGATATTTCCGTACTAATAATAGTGGCACAAAACAGTCTACCTGAGTCAGAAACATGAAAACGATTGTTCTACAACTGCTCCCAAGAACAACAAAATTGCAGAAATACGTGTGATTAACGGTCTAGGTGCGGTTGTTATAATATACTCTAGAGCGTAAGAGATAATATGATAATTTGCACTACACTAGCCTAACATGAACATTTTGGACGTGAATAAGAAAGAAACCATAAGGGTTCCAAATTAGAAAAAAATATGTTCTCTTAGAAATAAGGTTCAGAATTAATGTCTGTAGTTGATAAACATTTGAGACTTATCCAAAGAAACTATTGAATCCCGTCATATTTAACGGGTCGTGCACACTAATTAAATGATAAATACGAACGAAGATATTTGCACATGAACTTCTCCGAGTTTGACCCTTTCTCATATGAAATAATTTCTGCACCATTCGCTTCGCTCAACTCCACTCATACACGTCGTCAGGCACGGTAGAGGAAACAAGGTAAGTCCAAACCAGTCCTTTTTTCGTTGACGGTGTGGTGTTGCTGACGTCACGGCAACGAACCAATAGCAGCACTCAAATTGCATCTGGTAGCACTGCCACCCGCAAATCTGGCTCCGCTATTGGCCTAACGATTTTGCGTTTTGGTGAAGTCGTATAGTTTGTTTGAAAAAAGCCTTTCTATTGGCTAGCCGAACAAGAACTGTATTTTCTCCCATAGAAATTACCCTACCTTGTTTCCTCTACCGTGTTGTCAGGGGAGCATTTCGATGACTTTCGAAATATATCTCTAATTTTTCATGGTTCTTTAGTTCGGCAAACATCTATGCTATTCCTATGAGAGCAGTGTTCGAACAGTCAGGAATCATTTTTAATTGACGAGCATAGGGTATTTATGAAAAGTCAAATCTGAATTAATTATCCTAAATAAATATGTGCTTATTTTATGAATCTCTATGTATTTATATATACCTGCTTGTGTAAGGTATTTTATATAGAAAAAGAAAAACAGTTTATGTTCAAATGAATTTGATACGTTTAATTCATAACAATCTATTGAGTTATAGATATTTTCAAGAAAGATCCAAAATTGAGACACAAGACATTCGAAGTCGACAATATTCTTGTAAGTGGTAAAATAGATAACTGCGAGGAAAGAATTAAAAGTTTATCTTGTTCACCACTTTTATCAAAGTTTGGAAAGGCTTATGAATATTGGTCACAAATGAAAACGGCGAACGCTGATAAAGATGGCCTATAGCTAGATATTTTAGTTTCCACTACAATGGCATGCAGTACTAGGTTAGCTATTCTGTGATAGTAACCGATGTTGTAGGAAATATGAGCAGATATGAATGCTTGTTCATACAAACCGATAAAAAGTAAATAGTCGACTGCTCGGAAATTTGAAGTGAACAAATAAACATCGGCATCTACGGATGCTTTATTTCCAATTCAAGCCTGATACTACAAATCACCTTGTACATTGGTTTTTCAAATGCCTTATAACTAATCAGAACGCCATGACGCTTTGCCCCGGTCAAGACCGGTACCCATTTCAGACACTTGGGTAGAGTGCGCTATTGTGCTTTGAATTTTTCCCCATACCCAACGGAGAAAATCGCCACCCAGAGCCGAGATTCGAACCCTCGATGCCTGCACGGAAGGGCAGGTCCTTAAACCACACGGCTATGACGAGTGAACCTTTACTTCATAGACAGAACAAAAAGATGGAGCAGTATATTTCCCTTAAAGGTATTCATTACAACAAGGTATAAGGTATTCATGCATGGAGTTTAAAAAATTCTAATCTGCGAATTCTTTCATTCGTATTGATAGAAACATAAGAGGGAGAGTTTTAATATCTATGACAGTGTTTCTATCAACAGACTGCAAAACAGTCAAAAAATTGTCTCTCAGTAATTGCTCTCCGCTAAAAAGTTGTCATTCTACTGGCAGCCAAAAAGGAAAGCGCCGAAACCCCGAGACAGAAACGCTTTGAAAGTCATCGCTAGCACGAAAACGACCGATGTTACCGAAAGTATGAGGAGCAGAAACACATAATGTGCTTGTAAAACATAAGCTCACTGCTCAGAACTTTGACCCTGGAGTGAATCGATGTGAACGTACTCACCTCATCAGTTATTTAAAGAATCCTACCTAAATAATACCCTTGTAAATAATCTCCGTGTATTGGAAAAGGCAGCCTAAGTAATTTATAAAAACATTGCACAACACGGGCGTCTGAAAGAATTGTACAAATATTTACGTTGAAATAAATATCTCTTCATGCACATAGTGCAGTGTACCAAAATGGGTGAGGTTAATGGTATGTTAACCCTCAGCGAAAGATTAAACTCATTTTTAGATTTCTACATTTTTTGTTGAAGAGAACCTTTAATAGAAAATCTGCTCTAATACGTAAATAGTTTTAATTTATTCACAACTTGACAATGAACATTATAACCTGAGGGAGAAAATATCGGTAAATTACTACCCAATGTGAAACTGTAAATTTAAGTCGGATATATATGTTCACATTAATTGTAAAGAAAAATCTTCTAACTTTTATTTAGGTGACGTTTTGACGCAAATCAGTACATTCATGGCCAATATAATACTTTATGGATCTTGTGACTCATAAATGCATCATACTAGAATCCCTCACATTCTGCACTTTAAGAGGGCCAATAATGAATGTTTTTCAAGTTGTTCATTGATACAAGTTTGCAAAAGCCTTCAAGCCCTTATTTCAGTTTATCTAGTATATCATTGTAATGAGGGATAAATCAAATCTGTTAATTTTTCCCTAATGTTCATGGGGTGATGCGGGGAAACACGTTAGGCCGCCGTCACACGGAGACCAAATGGTAACGTTTCATCATAATCATCTACAGTCAGCGGCACTTCTCGGTCTGTCCAGGGCCACGAAACAATCAGATTTCAGCCTTAGTTTGACCAAACTGGTCGCAAACTAAGGCTGAAATCTGACGGTTTTGTGGCGCTAGACAGACCAAGTAGTGCCGCTGACTGTAGATGATTATGAAGAAACGTTACTATTTGAGCTCCTTGTGACGGCGGCCTAAGAGCTCCCTTGGCCGCCTGGTGATTCTCCCCGTCGGGAACAGGGAGAACTCAGCTACAATTCCCCATTCTACTCAGGTTTCGGAAATGGGTACCGGCTTAACCGGGGGTAACCGTCAGTGGGTCTTAGTGTTAGTTAAGAGAGATTTAGAAAACCAATGTACAAGATGACTATGTATCAGGCTTGATTGGACTAAAACGTCTTTATTTTTGTTTCTTTCATTTTAAACGTCATTAGCAGCATTGCCTCCAAGCCTTTCGTTGTTCGGGTTTTGTTTCGTATTTTGTTTATGTATTATGAAAGAATTGAAAATTCCGACATGGAAGCAATAAAAACTCCAGAAGTTTATCCTAGACATTGCTACGCGTCTCACGATATCGTGCTGGATATATTCCGAGACTGTAAAAAAATAACACATAGTATGCATGTCTGCCCGAATCAGCACTCTTCTTCTGTGCTTTTCAATTAATTTTCCACTAATGTCACGATTGTTTTCATTTTTATTAAATAGATATCTAAGCACAGATTTCGTGTTTACGCACAAACTCTTTGTTTTCATCAGGCATTCGCGCAAATCTTCCCATTGTTCTAGAAACGATCCCAGATTGAATTTATTGCGTAAAACTTACTATAAATAGGGAGGCACTCTTGATTCCACAGTTCCTTCACCAATTACCTCATAGCGATTTGGAACTAACTGACTGTATTTAATTTGAACATAAATTCCCACAGAAAAAACTATTGTTTGAATGAAGATTTTCTCAACGTCTCAACGTTATATTGGCGGCTAACAAAAAACCAGAAAAATGGATTCATCAAAGAACACGAAAGCACTGACTTTTTAGTTTTAATTGCTATTCAATTTATCAAGAAGAGAGCTTCGTTTAGAAACTAAATAGCAGCTCAGTGTGATGAGAGCTGCGGCTGGTCATTGCCCTCACCTTCCTTGTTGTTATTCCGGTTGAGATTTTCTTTGAACGCTCGCAAGGTGCGCAGCTCTGCCTGGGTGCTCGAAGATGGTGCAGTATTCAAACCACGACGGCGGAGACATTTTTATTGACAGCTTCATTTTATAATCGTGTTTTATGATAGGTTTTTGGCTTCTGACTTACGGACAGAGCTCCTAAGCGTACAATGCACGCTCGCCGAGAAGGAAAATTTTGCATAAATAGAGGACAAAGCGCTTAAGCGTAGAATACACACCCACCGAGAAGAAAATTTTTGCATATTTAGAGGACAAAGCTCCTAAGCGTAGAATACAAGCTCACCGAGAAGGAAAATTTCGCATACAGAGGACAAAGCGTCTAAGCGTAAAACACACGCTCACCGAGAAGAAAAATGTTGTAAATATAAAGGAAAAAGCGCCTAAGCGTAGAATACACGCTCACTGAGTAGGCAGATTTCTCTTGAAACCTCTCAAACCCGCACTTCTTGTGTTTTCTTGACCATAGGAGCCAGTTTACTCAGCTGAACATAAGGCATTAGTGTCCGATTAGGGGCTCATTTGACCCGCCCATTACATTCAGTTCTTCGGAACACGCTTTGTCATGCGACCTCAGGCCTGATTCTAGTCCATATAAATCGATTGAATATAATTATAGTTGGTTTCAGCCTCCCTTACCATCACAAAGATGTTCAAAGAGAGAAAGGATGAAGGCCCCAATTAGAATGGAGTAAGAAAAACTACAATCTATGGACAAAGTGTGTTCCAGCTCAGGATCCCCTGCGCAAAGAACCAGTAAGTTGAGGAGGGAAGGTTAGGAAACACGATCAAAGTTAGAGAAAAAATTTAGAGGTGCTGAAAAATAGGACAGCGATGGACCGAAAAAAGATGGTCCTTAATAACACAAAAAAAAACATTTCATTTCAACAAAGCCGCATTCTCTTTCCCTTGGTAATGAAAAATTGTTAAGAATTTAAAAACGAAGAATACAGCACGGATAGATATCATATTTAATAGAATTTACGAAGCTTAATTTGAAATATCTAAATTAGTCAATTTTTTGAAATGAAATGTTTTTTGAAATGAAATATCAGCTCACGACCTCACATTTTCACCGTTCGAATGCTAATTTCCGTTACATATACGACAGTTGTACCTCCTTCATTTACATTAGTCATATGTTCCATTCAGTGTAATAGATGAAAAAATTCACATTTTTTTGATGATATTTTTAATGTCAAACGTGCATTCCACGCACTGTTTTTTACAGTGCTGCTTCTTGATTTTTAATTTCTTTCATTTTATGAATGTTTACATATGAATGCAATCCCATTTCCCTCACTCAGTTTTAGATTGCTAAAAAAATTTTTAGAATGATGAGTAAAATTAAAGAATGTTTGACTTTATTGACCCTTTATTCGATCGTCACTACTCGCTATCATGTCTACGTCTTGACCATACCTGCATCGTCCGTTATTAAAACCTAATTCATCAGCCAATTTTATTTCACTGTCTTCACCTACGGGGAAAAGTGTGTTGGCCGTGAATAAACTCAGAACAATTCCTATCGACTGGAGAACATGCATACGAGATCCTAAGTAAGCAAATATTGTATAGAAAGGGAATCCATTAACATGTGGTCAACGTTCCTTCGGTGTAATGGCGTGTCTGCGATTAGACAGTATAAACCGACCAATTGTGGTCGTATAGAAAGTGTACCTAGCAAGACAGCCTTTGCAGCATTTGAGAAATGATAAAGGCTTCCTATTCACTGACTACGTGCCTGTATAAACTAAAGTGTACATGAAAAGTGATGGTATAGGACAAACAATTATTGCAGTAGACTTTATAACAGAAAAGCGTCGCCATCGTTCGGGGACTTGCGGTATATGTAAGGAGTCATTTTTGAATGTAAAACGGAGGAATTAAAATAATTCTGCGTCTAAGACTACGAGGTCGACATTTAGAACTATATTATCACTCCTAGATATCAACCAGTGTGCTGATTAAGGACATCGGAAAAAATTTTTTTATATCACGCCACGAATTTGTGAAATTCAAACCAGTCTTTTTTTCGTTGACGGTGTGGTGTTGCTGACGTCACGGCAACGAACCAATAGCAGCGCTCATATTGCATCTGGTAGCACTGCTACCCTCAAAGCTGGCTCCAAAATAAGTCTAATAATTATTGTGGCACAAAAGAGTACCTGAGTCAAAAACATGAAAAGGATTGTTCTACAGCGGCAACCACGTACAACACAATTGGAGTATTTCATGAAACACACCACCTAGATTAGGATATCATAAAATACTCATTTGCGTTAGAAATGATAAATAGCACCACACAAGAGTAATAAGAACGTTTTAGGACGTGAATAAGAAAAGAAAACATTATAATAATATAAAAGAAAACCTGATTGGTTGTTGACTTTTTCCAGCCTTGTGTGGAAAATCTTTGTGATACGATTGAATCCATTGATAGATTTAACTTTTAAAAATCTGATAAAATAACATTCGCACCTTTTCTTTGCGTGAATGTTCGTAGGTGTGCTTCGACACCACAGTCGTACAAGTATAATAACTCGGGAATAAAAGTAAACTTCACTTTACCTCGGATATAAATAAACCTGACTCCAAAAATAAAGTTAAAATTCAACAAAAGAGTTTCGATTATTCTTTATCGAGAGGAAAGATGCGAATGAAGTTGAGAATAGTTATCTGGTAACACTGCTTCTGAGCTCACTACTAACTCTTTCTGGTGCTTGTATTCAAATTTTTTATTTTAAAAACTACATATTTAAAATTGTTAATACATTTATCCCAAGTGAAATAATTTCGGGCCTTCAAAATAAATCACAGTCGTTTGAGATATGAAATCTGATATTAATTATATGAGTTATTGATCAAAAACAGACATTAAGATGACATTTTTCATTAAAAAGTTACAATTAGCCTTGAATTCGAGTTCAGGAAATTAATTGTGCTTAATGAGGGGGTAATGGAAGCTCCTTTTCCTTCTTCATGGATGAACGAACAACAAGTGTGATGTACGTGCACTTGAAGAATTTTTTTGAGTTTTAAGCTAAAATTAATATGAAGTTTTTAAGTAGTATGTTAAAAATTAGAGCATAAATAAACGTGAATGCATTAAAAATTCGACTCTATAAAAGAATGTGATGTGAGCTTTGCCTTCACTCCGTACATGAGCAAAAACTTTTTAATGTAGGAGCACATGAAAATTTTAGGAACCTTCAAATGTGACTTCTAAGATCGAATGGAATAGTATGAAATTAAAAACTGGGTAAATGTTAAAGTTATGAGAAAAATCGCCTGGAAAAGTGGGACAGAAATAAATCTTCGACGCCCCTCCTCTAAAAGCAAAAAACAAACTTGAGTGATATATGCACACACAGAGAATTTTATGAGCTCAAGTTGAGTCTACTTTGAAGTTTCTAGGTGGAGTAGTTTATAAGAAAAAGCTGAAAAATTGAGCGTTTTTAGGAAATCGACTCAATATTTTAGCGATAGAGGGAGCCTCCATCTCCCCTTAGATGAGCAAAAACATTTAGAGATACACGAGCACACTGAAAATTGTGTAAGATTTAAACTGAGATTAATTTCAGATTTTAAAATACAGTTGTTTGAAAACAATAACTAGGTAAATATGAGTGTTTTAGAAGAAGCGACTTTAACAAGTAGGGGCAAGAGGAGCCGCATTCTCTTTCCCTTGGTAATGAAAAATTGTTAAGAATTTAAAAACGAAGAATACAGCACGGATAGATATCATATTTAATAGAATTTACGAAGCTTAATTTGAAATATCTAAATTAGTCAATTTTAAACGTTTCGGAGACCATCGTCATCTTCAGTAAGTCTGAAAAAAATAAAAACCAAAATTGGTTAGTTCTTTACGAAAGTGATCAGTTGGGAAAAAAATCTATACAAAAATTTCTAAAGGACATGAACCATTGAAAATTGTGTGATTATCGCATGAAATTTAATGATCTTCGTGTTAAAACTATTATGATCTTCTTACGTGGAATCGTTCAAGAATTAGCCTAGAATTTCAAGAAGCGGTTCGACACCTTGCTTCACCAGTGGTCTCCAAAACGGCACTCCTACGAAGTGAGAGCGTTGCCACTGCACGGTTTTTCCACCCAGATCTGGGTTTCTTGAGCGACGCTGGGGTGGTAGAATTTGTTTCTCTAGCGACGATGGAATGATAGAATGTGTTTCTCGAGCGACGCTGGAATGATAGAATTTGTTTCTCTAGCGACGATGGAATGATAGAATGTGTTTCTCGAGCGACGCTGGAATGATAGAATTTGTTTCTCTAGCGACGATGGAATGATAGAATGTGTTTCTCGAGCGACGCTTGAATGATAGAATTTGTTTCT
>JACJUY010004514.1:51133-63343 GCA_014220935.1 Platorchestia sp. MABIK | reverse complement strand
ACAAAAGTTATCGCCGTGTTACTTTTAATATAGTAGTACCTCATTACCATCAACTGCCTTCAAACACGCACTCAAAATGACTTAGGTAAGTAGTGTATTTCTAAATCTTCTACATAACATGAAGTTATGAGACACTGGAATTCCAGGATTTGATGAAATTCTTTCCCTCATAGCTCAAATGGCTTCTCTTCCAAAGAATCTCATTAAAAGTTGGTCGATGATCACTCAACTTCTACGTTACGTCAAAGCAGTCTCCTTTCATTGCCAACTTAAGCGTTCCGATATAGTTTGTTCTGTAGGGAGGGGAAGGGAGACGAAAGTGAGGGGAAATCGTTAAAACTATCTCTTTGGGTTCCACCGCTTTGATAGCCAAACAACCAGCGGTTCTTTTGTTGGTCTTGTAGTCAAAGTCAGCATGTAAGCGACCATCCATAATCCATATACTTACCTAAAATGCTCCAACTGACATTTTTCGCATTTTGAGCAACAGTTGGCGATAGTACTATCTTTCAGCCTCATTTAACTTAAGGTTACTTTGGTTTACGTATAATTATTTTCCTCACAATTGCTCCGCTTTTACTCTATTATTGCTCTGTTACTGCTCATTGATGCCATCACTGGTTCTTTTACTGGGGCTGTCAGAAAGAAATAAAAAAGAAAGAAAAAACTTGTGTTTCCAAAAAACTTGTAACGAAAAATTTCTTAAGACGGGTGGGATTTTAAAGATTTCAAACTATAAAGGTCTTAACTTGAAAGACAAACCATGAAAGGTGGATCATAACCGTGTCTGGGGTTAATTATATCATTTGGAAAAATAGTAGAACTATGTTTTCTTGGGAAATTAACGCTAGACCAGAGAAAGATTATAATTAATTTCATACTGGGCTAAATGCCTCGCATGATGTTCGCTATAAGTGAGGAAAAAAGAAGAACTGACATGATACTGCCGCCGTCACTGCCATCATTAAATATATCCCCACACTAAATTTTTCTCGAGTTTTCATTCGCACGCTCCGTTGATATGATCTAGGCTGAAGTTTATACGCACTCATGCAAGCATTCACGGGAGAGAATTCACGAAATGGGAGGTACGTATTGTACGATATTATCTGATCAGCTCTGAATACCTCACCTAAATTATTTACATGCTTTCCTTCTGGCTATTTGGTTTTTGTTCTTCCCCTATTCGTTTTATGGACAACTAGTTTTCATCAATCATTCCTACGAAAAAATATTCCAATTTGAACATGGTGTAGCTTACAGCTGCCCTAAAAACAAGGAAGAAGAAACTTGAAGTTGAAGCCTTTGGTTCTTTGCCGTGAGGGGAAGTCGGCGAGCAATTTTTGTCTCTCCAGAAAAGACTCGTGGAACTCGAATAAATTTCGTCTCCTTGAGCTGGAAACTGGTCTCAAATTTGACGCGCGTCTGCTGAGTAGAAGTCTGCCATCTGATACGCGGGCCTCTCCAGAAACGACTTTCAGAAGGGAAACATCAACACTGATGGCCCCATTTTTACAATTGCGTTGTAATTGTAGTAGATTTTTATCACCTTAACCAACGGAGAGAAAAGCAAGGTTTATGAATACATGAGTTTCTCCTGCAACTTCTACCTGTCTTCTTGGTTTTCTACAAACACAGAGAAGTCGTTTCCCTTTACGAGTAGAGCTCTGAAATTTGAGCACATCCTTTTCGAACAAATTATAGCGTTTTGCTCTTGAGCAGCGAAGACATTTCAAAGCCACCGACATAGGACTCGATGCTGAGTTGAAATCTGAGAAGGCTTTAAACGTCTCTGCGGAGTTGGAATGAGGAATCAAACATGGGAGTGCGAGCTGAGTTGGGTCGAGGCCATAACATTGAGTTTTCTAACTTGGCGTGTGTCGAATTCAAGTTAGAAAACAAAGTCGAACGGAGCAGGCAGTTTTTCCGACTCTGCTCCAGTTCTGCCCCGCACCCACGCCTCGCCAATGTGATAGAGCTCGCAGCCATGTTTGATTTGCTCTTTCATCATTGGAACTTTGAAAATTCTTTGATTAACGACTCAAGTTTGTGCAGCAACTGGGATGAGGATGACGGACCAAACAGCCTCCGAAGAGAGAGAAATGAGGCTGACGTTAGGTCGTTACGAGTAACCGCATAAAATTATCTTGTTTTAACGCAGCTCAGCAAATTACACGGAAGACCTGCTCGATTTTTCAGAATCGCTATCGATAGAAACGAAATGAATGCTAGACATTTTTTATGGCACTCCAACGATAAGGGAAATTTTTTGCAATGGGCGATAGTCAAGAGGATGCTTATAGAATAGTCTAAAATTACGTTACCTGCTCTAGCGCAGTAGCTGTAGATGGGTTAAATTTCATAAGAGGTTTTTATTGCGGATTTGTACTTCACATTTCCTTCAGTATTTCTTAACCCATTCTTTATTTGCCATAACTTTAAATATTCAGTCTTCAAATGACAAAGAATACTCTATTTGTAAAAAAATTCACATTGCGTATTATCAGAGTAACGTTTTAGTTACAGGATCGCTTCCCAATAATTTCCTATAACAAGCTGCTCGCCCGCCAATCCCCGAATAATTTGACCAAGTAAAAATTTTCTACTTGTTGCGTTTGTATTCATTCCACTCATTCCTGGTCAGAATTTTTCAGGCAAATTCTCCTTTATGAAAAAACCTTTCCACTTAGCACTTGCACTACGTATTACATTTTTTGACAGTAACTTCTTCGAGGCTCATATAGCAGAAACAACCCCCCCTTTTTTACCCCTCTCACCATTCTGTCCCAGTTGAGGGAGAGGGCGGGGGGTGCACGTTTAACTTTGATCCCCGTTTCTGAGAAGATTCTAAAGTTCATAATTTAGCTCCGCTTGCGAAGTTCGGAGCTCGGAAGTCTTGTCTGAGCGTCAGAATCTTGCACAAACTGCCGGTTGCGCAGTCAGCCTTGCACTGGCAAATGTTCGCGCTAAAATTTAATTAATTTTGCGCCAGTTGTGACTGCCACCGGGTCGGGTTTTTTGTTTGTTTTCCGGAGCAGGTAAATGAAGCCACAGTGCCGCTGTTGCGGTGTGCTGATACAGCGATCGTAAATGACCGTGGGCTGCAAGCAACAACCATGCATACGCTTCTCATGTTCATTTGTGTTTTACTTTTTTATTCAAGTTAAGGAGTTTTAAAATTGCAACACAGACTCCTCGATGAAAAAAAGAAAACTCACAATAATCAACGATAGGTTTATAACGGGGGAAAAGTAGTTACGCTATTCTCACAGTCATTCTTGAAAATAAAAAACTCATAAGAATTAAAGTAAGGAAATTATTTAGCGTACTGAGAAGCATGAGGATAGACTAGAGGCCGAGCGCTGTATTGAGCGCAGTAGCTACCAGCTCGCAAGGAACAATTCGACAGTTCATGCTAGCTAGGTCACGAAAGAAGTATCTGTAAAATGCTCTTCAACTACAGACTATTTTAAGTAAGAAATTCACTTATTTTCCCAGCGTCCCAGTTTTGTTTCCGTTAATGCTCGTCCGAGGGCCTTTTTCTACCCTCTCGGTTAGACGATTGTACGCATACGCTGCTAAATCTGGTGTACCCCTTATTGTGTGTGCGTTGATGCCCCTTATTGTGTGCTGATGCCCCTTATTGTGTGCTGATGCCCCTTATTGTGTGCTGATGCCCCTTATTGTGTGCTGATGCCCCTTATTGTGCGTTGATGCCCCTTATTGTGCGTTGATGCCCCTTATTGTACGCTAATGCCTCACATTGTTGAACAAGGAATCTTCGGCCAGTTAGACTGATTAATGCAAAAGCAAGACTCCTTGATAAGGCACGGTAGATTGTCCAGAACTGATTACCGTCAAACGGTGCGATTTGCTCGCCTCATCGCCCTGTCAGGTGTCGCACCACTGAATTAGTTTTAGAAGAAAAGGCCCTTGGCTTGTACTGAATTTCTCTCCAAGTAAACAACATTTATAGTTTATTTGTTTGGCGTAAAAATCTGAAGTTTATAAACTTAGCGTTCTTATTCTAAGAGGAGACTGTTAGATTACCTCATCTGTTGATGGGCCATCGGGACTTCTATCTTTTGGGTCCCGTTTGCTTTCCGTTTTGATGCCTTCTTCGTTCTCTGTTCTTTGTTTTTCTTCACTTTTCTTCCTTAGGGACGGCTCTTATACGCAGGGTATCCTGTGTGGGAACACAAAGACAAACATCGGCATCTTAGGATGCTTTATTTTCAATCAAGCCTGATACATATGATCTTAAGCATTTGTTTTTCAAATGTCTTATAACTAACACTATATATATAGGACACCATGACGGTTCCCCCGTGAAGCCGGTACCCATTTCCGACACCTGGGTTGAGTGGGGTATTGTGCCTGAGCTCTCCCTTATACCCAACGGGGAAAATCGCCGCGCCAGTGCCGGGATACGAAGCCGGGCCTCCAACATGCAAGGCCGATCCCTTAACCACTGTACCACGGCGAGCACAACACATGTATGTGAATTCTTCGTAAAATTTCTGCAGTCTGTACTGCAGTTCTCTTAGCTCTTTAGAAGTCGTCTTTGTTGGGACTAAAAATTCTTTGACTATCTCATATAATAATGGTAATAATATTAGCAATGGTAGTAATATTAGCAATGGTAATAACAATAAGAGTAATAATACGGGGCCCGGTGTCCGTCACACCAGGCGCTATATGACAGCACTACCACGCTCACCACAAGTGCTGCCACATCACCATCATGCCGCCACTGTGCCATCAATACAGACCACTTAAGCATCATCACCCTGATCGGAACTCACTACTGGATGATTACTACTCACCACTAAACCATGGCGTGATTTCTTCTCACAATTATATGATTACCTCTCACCATTGCATGGTTAACTCTCACCATTGCATGGTTAACTCTCACCATTGCATGGTTAACTCTCACCATTGCATGGTTAACTCTCACCATTGCATGGTAACTCTTCACCATTACATGGTTACTCTTCACCATTACATGGTTACTCTTCACCATTACATAGTTACTACTCGCCACCAAGACGCAAACACACCACCGTCCAACACACACAGACAGCCAACATGTACACACCTCCAACACACGCACACACCTCCAACACACGCACACACCTCCAACACACGCACACACCTCCAACACACGCACACACCTCCAACACACGCACACACCTCCAACACACGCACACACCTCCAACACACGCACACATTTCCAACACACCTCCAATTGTACATCGGTTTTCTAATTTTGTGTTTTCGTCACTCAGAATTATTTTTTACCTTTTTGGGGCTTTCATTTGTTTTCTTCTTTGGTTTGTAGTCATAATCATTTATTCATAATCAGTATTCACAATCAGTATTCATAATCAGTAAAATATTCTGAAAATGTCTGCTGTTTGTTAATTTAGCTTTTATGTTGGCACAAAAGGCTGCATATTTTTGGCATTTTTATTGTTTTTGTTAATTTATTGAGGAATGATTACATCCTCAAAGTCCCGTTATAGGATACTCTGATTCACTTTATACTCAGATTACATCTTTTTCACTCGTTGAATGCGGTTGCGCGGTTGCTTTGGTTAGTTTTCAAGCATAGCAAAACTTATAACCCAACTTTGCTCCTGTACTATATTTCTATCATTTCCAAGAGAGATGAAAAATATAAAAGCATGATAATATTTTATCTTGTGTGCCATAATTCATTTTTTTAAATTACTGAAAATATCAAAATCCTCTTCATTTATATCGGTACGTAAATAAGCAATTTATCCAGAGTGTAATGGGGCTCAAAACGCAGCCAACGTGCTCAGGGCGGAAAATGTGTTCTATTCAAGCCTGTGCTTCACTTATCTTCTTTTTTGCATTTCCAAGTCATGTTTTAATCGAGTTCCATCTATTTGCAGATATTGACCTGAATGATCCGGAGGTGCAGAAAGCTGCCGCTAAAATCCAAGCCGGCTTCCGTGGTCACAAAACGCGGAAGGAGTTCAACAGAGAAAAGCCAGACGCACAAAAGACGGAGGCGGACGAAATTGCGGACATTGATCTCACCGATCCTGGTGAGTGATCTCGAAACCCGGATGAGGGTTGCCAATAATAATAACGCGGTCGTTTATGTAGGCTTCTGATTGAATACGCAGTCTAGGAGGTCATTTGCTCACGATCCAAACTGATAATCTTAATGGAAAAGGTTGTATACTTTACCGCGAAGGGGAGACTGACCAACGACGACCTGCAATCTATTTTCCTCGTTCGAGAGCAAGCCTGAACGATGAAGGGAAATGAAAGTGAGCGAAATGAGGCAGATTTCTCACGGATCTCGCTTCTATGGCCTTGCGTCATTGATGACATCCGATTAAGTTAATTATCACAACAAGGTACTTTACTTTGTACATTGCAATGTTCTTACTGCTTTGCAATAGGCAAGTTTGCAGGGGAGAACTCTACGGATTTCGAAACACGCATTTAAGTATAAATGCTGATACAGTTTTTTCTTAGATTTTAATTTCAAAGACTCTGCGCATCTCTCATCACACGTCATCAGGGAATACGCCGATCAGAATTTTTCTGGAGCTGATTTTAAGAACTTCGAGATATGCACGGATATGTAGGATTCCTTAGCTACACTCGGAGGGATATGAGGGCAATGTCCGTCCTTATTGGCGTACTTCGGGCGAATTATGTAGCTCTTCTGGATAGAATGCTCAGCTACTTACTACAAAATACACAACACATGTCGCTAGAATTTGTCGAGAGCTATAATTTATAGCTATGTAAGAGTTATCCTTGGTTTTTTACTGACGTTAGGACTATCGCTGACGAGCTGTACAACTAACGGCTAGCACTAGTCTCCTTTTTTTCTTCCTTATTCTTATCTTCCTATTTTATTTGTTTTCTAGTTTTAATCTTGTGCTTATCGAGGTGTTCCCAGCTTTTTTTTTTGCTGTATAGTGGGCAGGGCCAAACGAGACTCTACAATTTTACGCTCGTGTGGGGCCAATTAAGTTTTACTTGCACCGAGTGTCTCTGCGTAACTTCCTCAGCTTTGTTGATTTTAAGATCAAACTTTGAAGAAGTAAAATCACGTTGCAACACATACCTTATTATGCAGTCATACGCCTGACTAGCATAAAGTTATAAAACATTTTCTCCGGGCTTCATAATGCACTTTTAATAGCAGTTGGTCTTATTTTAAATCAGGCGATATTTGCGCCCACATACCCTTCAAAAATACAACAGTCCTTGGAAGATTTTGTACCTGAATCTGTTTAATGTTTGACGAGATAATGTAAGCGGTCGCAAACAGTCGCTAGCGAAAACGCCAAATCTGATAAATTTGTGTTAATTCGAGTTTTTCTCTGATAAATACGAGCAGTAGTTGAGTATCTTCCTTGTGAAATCTTCATATAGAAGATACTGAAAACGGTCGCAAATTCAGACAAAAGTGCCTTGTATATTTTCTCAGAGTACCGTCATCCTCCAGCCTGATGGTATCATCCTCAGAACAAATTCTAACGAACATAGAAACTTTATCTGAGTATATTTTATTGGTTCATCGTTCTTTCGATCACGTATGTTGCAGTTGAACTTCTTCGTTTGGCCGACTGGTTCTGTTTCGGTTTGCTCAACGAGCTGAGGAGAGGAGCTGGTTTATGTAACTCTTGACCCGATTTTTGGTTTTCCCTCACCGTGTTCTTGGTGTCCGTTAAATTCTTGATGAAATATTTATGGCCACATAAATGGATGTTATTTATTTGAATTTAAATGAATTAAAATTAGCGCCAAGCCATGCTGAACGGAAAAGAACTGGCACAGAAAAACATTTGTTAATTTAGCTTTTTCTAAGAACTACCTCCTATACATATGTATAGTTATGTATGTCATCGTGAAATTTTGTCATCAAAATGAAACATTGGAATGTGATCCCTTTCATTTACTGGTATTTTCATCACTCAATGTACCTCACCCGGATAAAATTAACTCTGAATGCGTTAACAGAAAGGTATTTCGTCGATTCTCAACATTGAACATTGGCATTTACCCTAGGATAATTAGTACAAATATTAAAATCTGAAAATTCCCAATATTCGTACTTCCATGTACGCCGACTTAACTACCAGATCTTTACGCGCCCACGCAGATGAACACATCAGCTGCGTTACGCCACGCACATCCAGTTGGTCTACGCTCTCTGTTCAGTGTTATTCATGCTTTCTCGCCCGTGTGGTGCAATTATACTCCTTCTAGGATCAGTTCACTTTCAATCTGGTTACTCTTCTAAAATTCATTAGTGTTTTCTTGTTAACCTTCAATGCAAAACATTCACTTAATTATGAAAAACAACTGACAATATACCATTAATCTTATTTTGTCTGAGTCGCAGTTTTTTGCTTTTTTTTCGTTAGATGTTCACATTTTAAGTTGATGATAATATAACCCATAGAATCAGAATTATGATTGCCATTTCAGTTGGTTCAAAATTAATTTTAGTATACTGCAAAGAACAAGGCTAGCTCGTTCTTCATCATATCTTGTGAAATTTTGCATAAATTTTAAGCTTAATAAGCGTCATCGATGCATCGTGATATGTAAATGGCCATGAATGACGTGGAATGTTTGGGACTCCAAAGCAATGAGGAAGAAGCCAAAACATCCTGGAAATGAACGTTGCATGAAAATTTTTAGCAACGTGCGCTTGCCTCTCCATGTGCAACTTATAACTCCTCCTTTTCAGATAACGTGTAACCTATTGATCAATTTTTCTATAATTATCAAACGCTTAAGTGTCCAGATCTCATGGCTTGAGAAGCACGTATTTTAAAATATCTTTGAATTAGCTTTTGTTTTTTCAAGGCGTAGAACCCCTCAGGGGGATACAACTATTGTATCTATGGGAATTAGCACTCCCAGTGGGAGCATGCGTGAGGGCCCGAGCTGAGAGTTGGGTAGGCCTTCTTTTTGTTGAAATAAAATGTTCATGGTTATGTTATGGACCACCTTTTTTCGGTTCACTGCTGTCCTGTTTTTCATCACCTACTACTTTCTTCTTCAACTTTATTCTTGTTTCAGAATCTTCTTTCCCAACATACTGTTTCTATGCTCTTTCTGCATAGATTCCGCGTTCCCTTAACTCCAAACTAAATGGTGCCTTCCTTCTTCCTCTCTTTGTATCGCATTTGTCGCGGATTGGGAGGCTTAAACTAACCAATAATCTAATCTAATCTTCAAGGCATAGAACATTTTAAATAGATTATTTCTACTGCTGACTATCAGTGCTGAAATTCGGAAACTTTATTCAGCTGTTCCGATCTAAAAATCAGGAAAGCCTTTTCTTGATATAGAATAGGCTTTTTGCTTAGTTAGATTTTCCCAGTTCACTCATGTCATTTTTCCTGTACCTATTTCTTCTTCAACTATTATTGTAACTCAAAATCTTCCATCAATCGCAGTACTTCTACGTGCAAGGAATCATGCATGAGAACACACTTGTGCGAAGATCCTCGTTCCTTCAATTCCACACTTAACGGTGCTCTTCTCATCCATCTCTCAGCGACACATTTTGTGTAGAGTTAGGGAGGCACTCACTTATCACCTAATCATTTCATCAGTTAACTGACCAAATCATGAGCCTTGCTGCACAGATCAATCCCTACAATACACGATAAGTTAATTTGCCCGTAATTACACATGTAAAAGCCTGCAACGCAAGACAAAGGTCTATTTCTGGCGCAATAGGAAGAGCTCCTCTATTCAGCCCTTACTTCACCGATCACACAGCGCACAGAGAGCCCTTCATTTGGGCATAAGTGCATAGATCAAGTCTTGCTGTACACGGAGAGCTCCTTTATTTGACCCTAACTTCACAAATACAGGCTTGCAAAACACAAACGCCATTCATTAAGCCCTAACTACACATACCAAGGTCTTCACTACTCTGAAAGCCCTTCTATTTGGGCATAAGTGCGTAGATCAACCCTTGCTGTACACAAATGCTCCTTTATTGTCGACGAAGACCTCGTAGTTAATTCAGTGGCAACAGCGCAAGAAACTTGAGGCCTGCAAACTTCTGACAATGGGCTGCTGCCCGAGTCTTTCACAAGCCAACTTTGATGAAATAAGCTCATAACCAAGCAACACGAAGCGAGGCGCTGCAACTAAGCTCCAGCAAACTCAACTCGAGACTGAACTTCAGGTGTGGCTGACGTGAGGTGAGACATCTGTGGGTGCAATGAAACGTCACTTGACGTCCGTAGGAAATTACAAAAAGGCGAGACTTTTGGAGTGAAGCGAGACTTTTGGAGTGAAGCGAGACTTTTGAAGTGAAGCGAGACTTTTGAAGTGAGGCGAGACTTTTGGAGTGAGGCGAGACTTTTGGAGTGAGGCGAGACTTTTGGAGTGAGGCGAGACTTTTGGAGTGAGGCGAGACTTTTGGAGTGAGGCGAGACTTTTGGAGTGAGGGGAGTCTTTTAGAGCGAGGCGTGACATGGACTGTGACATTACTCCCACCTTTTTGGTGGCTTAATTAAAAACTTGGCTGAAGTTCAAAACGCTTTGAATGAGAGAAAATATCCTTCGTAAAATAATACTAACATAATTTCAAATTTCAATAACATTAATAGTTAAATTCATTTAGTTCTGCATCTCTAGTTCCTCCCAATACTCTGTTAGTGCCTTTCTAATTGCACGTAATTGTTTCAATTTCTACGCCTCCCTACCAACACTTCCATCTCTCCCACTCGACAGGTAGGGCAGCAATTTCAGCCCTGACACTGCAGCTCTGATGTATCACAATTAAAGTGACAAATTGCGGGTTTTGAACGGGCAGAGAAAGAAAAATTGTTCAATTTTTGCAGAGCTTATGTACGGCAGCGGAATTTACCGCCATTCTTGATTACTAATTACTAACTAATGACGCATGCCCTAATTACAAATTGATCGTCGTTTGCACTAAAAGACCAGAACTTATCTGTTGTATGCAAGTAAATAGTTGTTTTAGAGACGAAGCTAAAAATCTTTTGCAGTTAATTAAGGAGGTGCTAATTTTTCCCAACACTGCGTGCCTGTGAACTTTTTTCCTCGCGAAAAAGTTTTGATTGAGCGTCTGCGTCTCTGGCCGTGGATCAGTTGAAAGCTCTGGACGGTAAATATTTTCTTTTATAAAGGTTTTTTTGCAACTAGAGTACACTACCAGCTTTTTGCGTAATTTGAGTGCCCTTAGATCAGCGTTATTCAAGCCCAAACGTACGCGTGCAAATCCTTCGTTCCATCGCGCTTAAGTCTGCTGCGAGACTGGTGTGAACACGATGAATTGGCTAGGAGCCTATATCGTATCACAACGATGACTTTGCTAATGTACGGAAAATAATTCAAAGAATGAAGTTAATAGCATCCTGAAATGAATATGAAATAGCTCTAATGTGAGTTAATTTTTGCTGATGCTTGTTCGCGTTCAATGTATAAATTTGACGCTTTTAACAGAAATTTTGTCCCTCAGGGAACGGAGGAAATGAGCTAAGTTTAGCTAAGCTAGGGGGATATAACTCAAGGGGGACATAACTATTGTATCTGTGGGAATTAGCGCTCACAGGGGGAAAATGTGAGGCGCTCCCGAGCTGAGAGTTGGGCCGGCCTTCTTTTTGTTCAAATGAAATGTTTTTTGTTATGTTAAGGACCACTCTTTACAGTTCACTGCCGTCCTGTTTTTCAGCACCTACTTCTTTCTCCTTCAACTTTTATCTTGTTTCATAAACTTCTTTCTCAACTTGCTGTTTCTATGCCCCTTCTGCATAGATTCAACGTTCTCTATCGCCATACAAAATGGTGCCTTTCTCATTCCTCTCTTCGGAACGCTTAAACATACATTCTAGACTTGAATTAAGGGAGACTTTAAATAACATTTAATCTAATCTAAACAGCTGTAGATAGGGCTTCGGGACTTGCCCACTTTGCATTGTTCCATTACAAGACGTTTTTGGGGATTTCTTCTTAGTTTTTCCTTTCTCATCCTCCCATCTCGCTGCTTCTAAGCCCGCGGTATCCTGTTTGATAACACACCTTGTGCATAGGTTGCACGTTTTTATTTGTCCATGGTAAATGGTCCCTGGAATGGGGTGGCAGCTGAAGGAGTGGTGGTGGCTGGAGTGGTAGTGACTATAGTGGTGGTGGCTGGAGTGGTGGTGGCTGGAGTGG
>JACJUY010004514.1:779-37350 GCA_014220935.1 Platorchestia sp. MABIK | reverse complement strand
TATCAAAAATGGAGCAACCGCTAAAAATTCGGATTCCTCGGATCGCTGAACGTTTGGGAACCGCTCAAAAGTTCCTGAAAGTACTGAAACTTTGATGCACTGAGTTCGATAATTAAAGTTACGAGTACGGGTATGTACACAATTGAGTTCTTTGCTCTGGAACGCTGTGGCTATTTTGGGTTTGATGTAAGATTTCATCGTGAATGTCAGCTGTCAAAAGAAATACTCAGGGCAATCGCAAAGTCGGTGATAATAGAAAATTCAGTGAAAATGCTGCTATTAGAATTACGTGAATCATTGAGCACAAATTGAGCAAGTAATGTTTTTTCATGCATAAAGAAGTAACTACAGCCTTCTGAAATCCTACGATGGAATGAAATTTTTCGCCTTTAACATTGTAAATTAAATCTGTTGACGCAACAATACAGTGCATACCATGACATGAAAATTGCTGGATAATCGGGACAGAATTTCAACATTGAAGATATTAGTTTTGTGTCTCCTTGTTTTTTTTGCAAGACCTTGAAGTGGGAGTTGGGTTATATCAAATTCAGATAATTTTTAATAGTAATTATCTTCTGGTGGGATTCTTGAAATCATCCTCACTTTAGAATTAGGATGTGAATTTAAGAGAAGAACATTTAAAACGCTATTACTGTAGGAGACGGGGCAATAAATTTAGTATTTTTAATGTTTGAAAATGATTGTGTTCTCCTGAAGACCTCATAAAATCTCTCAACTAGAAAAGATCGCTAAAAATTCTGGCATTTTCTCGCACATCTACCGTAACTTTTTGCTAAAAAGTAGTTCATTCCATGAGAGTTAACGGGTAAAAATTAAGGGCCTGTACTCTCCCATCCCCGCAGTAATCGATGTAATCATACCACGCCATATGTAAATTCAGTTTTCATAGCTCTTTTAGTGTTTCAGGAAACAAATTTCAAGGTTTAATTTTTAATATGGGAAACTAAAGTTTTCACCCTGCTGAAGTTACTTTCCTATCAACTTTCAAGTACAACACGGTAGTAACTCAGTTAGGGCAAATTTAAGATAACCCGGAATTAGGAAGAGAAATCAAAATTGAATCACTAATTTTCTATGAATTTTAATACTTTGTTTTGTTCATTCGTGACGACCTCGAGTTTATATTTTTATGAAAAATATTTGTTTCGTATCACATTAAATCAAAATATTTATTGAGGTTTCAAAGTCCTGATGCATTAAACTTGTACCTTGTTGATTACACAAATTTTTGATACGTCTAATTTATCTTGTTTTAAACAGTGCGCCAAAAAATGTCATCAAAATAATTATCGCTCATGCATAATTTGCAAATTTACAGCTTTCTTAAGCATATAGATATTGCAAATTTAATTCTGCAGAATTTACAGACTCGCTGTAGCTTCAACTTCACTAGTGCTTCAAATTTTCATGTCAGATTCTAAATAGTTTAAGATATGAGAAATATTTTTGAAGGCAACATTTTCAACAGAGGATTACTGTTCTGAGCTCACAAATTTGCAGAAGAGCGCCAGTATAAGGAAGAAATGTTACCGCAGCTTCAGAGTTAGCTCGGACGGCAAGGTAATATCGACTCGGTCAGATGCGCTGGTCGAGTGTGACCGAGACGAGCCTCCTTGGTTAAGCCAAGCGATTGTTCGCGTGCTAAACTTTTTCACTGAACGCACGAGTTGGATAACTACAAACTTGTAATTGAAAACCCTTTTATATGGAACAGTTATATTTGCAGTACTACAGCCTTTTGCTACACGCACTCAAAAAACCGTTTTTACATGCGTATAAATATTATCGCCATAAAATACAGTATTTTCATATGAATTAATATTTATCGAAGAAATTCTGTATGGTATATAAGCACACACACTTGGAAAAGATTGGAGCTTGAGCTAGCGTTGGGAAGATTGCTGCAGTTGCACCACGCAATCACGTGATTGCCCTGGGACCCACATGAGCGATGGCATGATTGCAGACTCTCTAGTCATGGTGTGGTGCTGAGAAATTGAGATTGAAGGCAAGCATTTCGTTCCTGCCAAGGTTGTCTGCCTGAGAGGGATATTTCACTCAGCCGTGTGAGGTCAACTGGATGGCAGCGCTCGTCTGAAATGAACTTGCAGTAACGTGTTCATGACAGGTTCACCAGCGCTGCAACTCGTTCAGGACATGTCTGTTCAGAACTGTGCCAGTGATCAAATAAACAAAAATACCCAAGCAATCCAAGCATCACTATCGATAATTTTCTATCAGGTCCGCTGTATCTTATTAGGACTTGAAGAAATTGAACAAAATATGGTTGCTATAAGTATTCATGGTAAGACTAAATTTTGAATGTCAATTTGGAGGCAATGACTACCTGCATGAAAGAGTCGAGTATACACGCAACGAATGAACTTTTACTATCTTGTTCTTTTTGCGTTGGTCATGAGTCAAAATAGAAGTGACTTTGGAATACCGGTCCAATTTGAATTGATGTTGACCCTCTGCAGAGGGGAAACATGGCCCTTTAAGCGGTTTAGTTGAACGTTATACAGTAGACTGAGGAATTGAAAAATCATGGATAATAGTATTCTTGCTTTTCAAAATAAGCAAGATTGACTCGAGCTTCCTCTAGTTAAGTAACGATAATTTACAAAATGGCCAATTTGAAACTCAATAGTTACTGAAAAATAAAGACGTTTCAAATTAGACCCTGTTCCAGCTGGATAATTGTTGCGATTTTACTCAAAAACTGATTTCAAAATCAGTTATTTTTTATCTTCTGAAGACTGGTTATTTCCATATTTAAGAAGAAAAATTTTCTTTAGGATTTACTTGTATAAAGACCCAAAAAGCGAGCATTCATATTCTAAGGGTATGGAAATTTAATTATTTTCCATAAATTCTTTTTATCTGTCGCTGATCAAACTCGTTTAACACTTGCTCACAAACAAGAATAAGGAGCGTTAAATTGCTCACACGATTAAATATTTATGACTGTCATTTTTTCCCAGGTTTAATCCCTGAAAGTTTCTGAATCATAAACATGGGACTTGAGTAAAGCGACTCTATTTAGAACCCTCGGACATCGTGGGATATTCTTATTTAGAATTGCATCGAGTTACGTTACGTCGCTGATAATTGCATCACACACCTTCTGCGTGCGTTGTGGGATAATGAATAAGTAATTAAAGATCACGTGGAGCAAACATGCGGCATAAATTGCGGCTACCTTTTGTTGGACGTGTGTAAAGATTTCAATTTTTCTCTTCTCAGGGTAATATAATTATTTAATTTATGGCAATTGGTGCTTTAGTAAGGAAAATGCGAGGTCCCGAGCTGATGGTTGGGTAGGCCATCTATTTTTAAATAGAAAAGGTTTTTGTTTTTTACTGACCATTTTTTCAGAGCAGTTGTCCTTTTTTCAGCACCTATTATTTTCTCCTCTAACGTTCATCTTGTTTCGAGAACTTTTTACATTTTTCTGTTTCTAGCGGAGGGTGTGGGGACAAACCTTATTCACAGAATCTCCATTTCCTTAATTCTACATTTAATTGCCCTTCCCTCCTTCCCTCCTTCCTTCTTTCCTTCTTTCCTTCCTTCCTTCTTTCCTTCTTTCCTTCTTTCCTTCTTTCCTTCTTTCCTTCTTTCCTTCTTTCCTTCTTTCTTTCTTTCCTTCTTTCCTTCTTTCCTTCTTTCCTTCTTTCCTTCTTTCCTTCTTTCCTTCTTTCCTTCTTTCCTTCTTTCCTTCCCTCCTTCTTTCCTTCTTTCCTTCCCTCCTTCCCTCCTTCCTTCTTTCCTTCCCTCCTTCCTTCTTTCCTTCCCTCCTTTTTTCTTTCCTTCCCTCCTTTTTTCTTTCCTTCCCTCCTTCCTTCTTTCCTGCCTTTCATCCTTCCTCCCTTTCTCGGAAACACTTTTGTTGTGGTTAGGTAGGCTTAAATTAACTCATAAACGAGAATCTAATGTAAATTTTACTCTCAAAAGCAGTGCAATGAACGACAGAAACTCAACAAACAGCACAAACAATTTTGGCTTGCACAAATTGCAAAGGCACTTGGCGACCACTCGGCGCATTATTTCCTAAGGCTAGAGAAGCCCTGTGTACATTTTAAATCAAAGTGAAGTCAACATTGCAGGAATTATTCCTCGTTGTTTGAGCCTCTTGGTAAAACGTTTCCGTTTGATCTCTGTCCAGCCTCAGGCAGCGCAGAAATAAGTGAGTTTAAATTTTGCAGGCTACACACATGCTCACACGAGCCGTGTGCTGGTGTGTGTACTTGTGTGAGGCTGTGATCTGTGTAGCCCCTTACCCGCTGCACGCACGTGTGTTTTTCCACTCGTTACACCTGTAAAATTAAATGCAATGAAAGTTCCTTCCCCTTTTAGTAACTTTAATTTGAGTCTCAATTGTGCATATAATAAGCGTGAACTACGCGGCTTGAGTGCAACAGATTGATTTTTTCGCTTCCATGTCCTTTAATAGAAGCCATTTTTTTAAAATGGTCAAAATCGAAATGTTTTCGTTTATCCCTCGAGAACTCAGAAGTATATAAATAAATAGCGGTTCGTACCAGTTTTGCGGGCACGTGAGTTAACCACTGGATGCGATTCCAGAATTAATAATACGTTATGCTCTACAGTCACTTTTCTTAGTTTCAGTACGTTAGACTCCTAAAAACATGAATGAAACTCTCCTACCATCAATCCCAACGCCGCTCCTCTTGAGTCTTTTAGTTAGTGGACTCGACTTTTCGCGGCTAAATACCTTAGATACTTGGTAATGGAATGTGTTTTTACGCTGTAAATAGTCGGACTAGGATACAAATTTTACTTTGTTTGAAGCACTTCAGTGAGGTGTACGGGTGTAGCACGCTCTTGGGTCTAAATGTAGAGCACTTTTACCCTTTCATCTCTTTATTTCATGCAGATGTAAGTTTAGAAGTAAATCCAGTAATTTTTCCAATGCTTGAAGTCTTAAATATTTGCTTAACTGCATCGTCCGTAATAAATCCTCCTGAGAAGTTGAATTCCTAGTACTGGACGTCAATGCGTGAATTCGATCCATTCATCGATACCTCTACCTTTCAGATCCTTTCAATCGAGACCACAAATTTCTTCTTTAATGTTTGACTTTACTCGGTATGCGTGTTTTTTCCCTCAGTGAATAGTTGCTAGATAACACATTTTTGTTATTTGTTTAAATGGTATTGTCGGGTTATGCTTCCTCAATAGGATTTCAAAAAACAAAAGCTTGCTGAGTACCTTGGTTTGTTTTGTTTGACTTCAAAGCAAATAAAATACGGAAGTAATCTCGAACAAGAGCTTCTTGAATAAGTGTCTCAAGGCACTTTATCATTTTCAGATGGTCATAAAATTCCCCTGGAGTTAAAACCGCAATGTTTGAAACATTCGTTAGATTAACATAAAATTCATGAAGGCTTGGATGAGGTTAGCATTCGTGACCATTAAATTACAATGAAATTCACAAAAAATTGTGGCTGTGCATCACTGAGCTCCATCACTTTTGTCCAATTTTGTTACTTGTTATCACTCATAGCATCAAATACTAAAAATGTTCTACTTTCCGCGTAATCAAACTGGTGATATATCATAAATATTTTACATTGCACATTGAGTACACTTTCAATGAGGTTGATTTTCGTGGCTCTTATTCTTGAAGATTTTGATTCCACAACTTAGGTTGAACTTAGAAAGAATCTCTGTGTTTTATGCATTTATTAATTATGAAGTTACAGCCGTGCTTGTTTCAGGCGATGGCCAAGAGATGAAAAATGAGGCGGTTCGAGGTTCTTTCTGAGCCATCATTTCTTTTCAAACTTAGGGGAAATTATATTGTAATGCGTATGAATTTTTAACGTAATTCATAAATTAGGGTAAGATATTTGAATGGTGATATACCTCGAGACCCCAAGAGGCATGCGGCACTAAGCGCCACTTTTAAAAACGTCAGAAAACGGCTTCAAAATTCATCAGTGAAGCATTGAGGTGATGGTCGCCTCGACTTATATCGATTTTCAACTTTCTTTGTTTCGGGAATATATATCACAGGAAGGTTTCGGGATGAAAGTGACATATATTAATCCCTTTTCTATGTCTTCCGCCTGATACTGCTTGGGCCTCATATCAGGTGTACTGGCTAATAAGTCTTCATTTTTGCAAAGAAAGCATTTGTACCTTGGGAAACGGAAAAATGTTCTTTACTGAGTATGCGGCTTAGCTAGCTCTACATTTCACCTACCTGTCCTTCGAATTGTGAGACACTTCCTGAAAAATTATTTACAGTTTGAGATGATCCAGTCACAAAGTCACGTTTTGAAATCATTGTTATTGCTGCAGCGATACGAGCAGTGCGTGAAACCTCGTTGAAAGCAAATGGTGGTCTGAGAGGTCCAAGGTCGGTGAGGACGGTGGTTTGGGCAAGAGTTTCCAGCTAAACGCAGAAATGGTCACAGTCCTCCTTCGATCTGTGTGTACGATGAGACTTTGTTTTGCTGCGAAATCTAGTCTTGGTAACCTAATCAGGGCGCTTTTTCATCAATGCAGGGTTCAAATTGACCACGTGAAGGTTGTGGAAATTTTTCTACATTTCATTTGATTTCACACGCTCATGGTGCTTTCCAACCTTCTGGTCCCACAAAATGCACGGCATTGTCTTTCTTCCGCAGCGATTCAGTGTTGCAGGCGATGTGTATGGTTGTGCTGAGATAGCTATGATTTTTGTGTTTCGGGTTCTCTCCTTTTTTGTCTCCAGTCATCTGACGCAAGAACGACTTCCTTTCATGCCAAGAAAGCATCACCTCACAAACCGTGCCGCACACACTCTTTATTTTGAATGAAGATAGACATATTTAAACTTGGTTGCACGCGAACCGGTTTTTGGTATTCAATGTCCTAGCGACGCCCTGACATAACAGTAGAGACAGTGAACCAACCCTTGCTTCCCGCGCCATCCAGCAATTAGAGTAAGAATTATTAACATGACCCACACTCGTGGAATGTAGTCATGAATACTGTGTACATAATTAATTTAACTTTCAAGTGAAATAACTCGTTAATATTTGGCCACAGCTCATAAGACTAGATTTCTATTTTTACAAGTCAAAGAAATCATATAAACCTTTTATCTATTTGTTGAATAAAATCAGAGGGGATAATGATGAACATATTCTTGTCAATACGTTGTGCATCAAATAATAGACCCCAGCGTTTTCTCGCTCTTTTTCTACGGACGCAAAATGGATAAATCTTTAACATTTTCATCCATTCGTTTTATGGTCGAAATTCGAAGGCGCATTCCGGATGCTAATCTTTAAACGGATTCCTGAGATTAATAAGGAAGCCAATTAAGAACTTCGCCAATACTGCCTACAGCCAAAAGACGTAATGATCAAATAGGATTCCAGAAATCCTATTTGATCATCAATCATTTTTAAAGTCTGCCTCAGCTTAAATTTTTTCGCATTGAAACTGTGTTGAAGAATGATTCTCAATTACTTGGAAACATTTTATTTGGTGGGGTAGTGCACATTTTTCATTAGAATTTTATAATTCATACTTGGTTTCAAAAAATATCAAACTTTTAAACAAATGAAACCCATTTTAACAACGAAAAGTCAATTTAGAATAATGAACTATTTATTGTGTACTAACGCGGAAAACTAGTACAGTTATAGATGCCATCATTCTCTACCTTTAAACTTTGTTCACTGCTCGTCCACCATGGTATGTTCACTGAGATGATTGCGCCAACGTACGTTCCAAGAGCTAGGAAAATGTGAGGTCCTGAGCTAAGAGTTAGGTAATCCTTCATTTCGTTGAAATAAATTTTTGCTGGTTTTGTTGAGAACCATCTTTTTCCGGTTCACTGCTGTCCTATTTTTCAGCACCTCTTACATTATTTTTCAACTTTTATCTTATCACACCTCCTTCCTCTTTAACTTACTGTTTTTATGCGCACAGGATCCTGTGCGGGAACTCATCTTGTGCATAGATTCCGTGTTCCCTCAACTCCATCCTAAATGGGGCCTTTATCTTTCCTCTCTTTCAACATCTTTGTTATGGTAAGGGAGACTAAAACTTACTTAAATTCATTCAATCGTTCCAAGAGCTGTGATGGAGCATACCTTACACTCGTATGTTCTGCATTGAAACATAAGGTGTGTGAGCTACATGTAGCACACAACACTAGGCACTTATTGGTTTATAAAACCTAGCTAGTTGATTTAGGTATCATCCTTCTTATACCCTTCGCTTGAATGCAACTATTCTGTCCATGTAAATTAGTGCTCCTATAGGAGGAAGATGTAAGGTGCAATACTCGAGGCTAGATGAACACTCTTTTGTTGAAATAGTAGTTCTTTGTACTCCTACGGATCTTTTTTTCGGTTCACTGCGGTTCATTTTTTTCAGAGCTTATAATTCAGGGGGAGATATGAGGTGACAAGCTCAAGGATAGGTAGGGCTTCCTTTTTTGATATCGAAAATTTTTTTCTTATGATACGCATGCCAAGGTTTTATCAACAAGTAAAACGTAGCCAGCAAAGTGATAATGTGCCGTTTTTTATTACAGTTTCCAGATTCACGTACAATGTTTCCAGACAACTGTCGGACTGTGAATAATTTTACACTGATTTATTTCCTTGATTTGTGCAGGTCCTGCATCACTTTGACCTTTGCACTTTTTTGCACTACAGCAGTTCATAATTTTGTGTTCATAATTATTTCATGGTTCAAAAGTTGTGTTCAGTGAAGTCCAGTGAAGTACTGTTACTAGCATCAGAAGGGAACCGTCCGGGGGTGTTTTTAACACTATAATAGTCCCGTTGGCTTAACCAATAGTTTCATGCATTTTTCCTCCTACGCGTGCAGAGTGTGTGCGGAAGACGCTAGGTTAAACTGTATTCGTGTCTAAATTGAACTACCCAAAAACGTTCATAAGAAAGTCGGTTTTGTTTAAAATAAATAGGTTGATGCCTCTAATACTCCTACTGAACTCTTCATGCAGAATTATCTGCCTTCGCATCATGTAGTTCAAACGAGTCAATTTGCCTTTCGTTAATTTTTTTCTGAGATTTTGTTATTCGATAAGTATCATCAGTTTCCGAGGAGCTCTCTCTCCTTGAAATCAATTTTTAGACATCACTCGCGCTGCAACATCACGAGGACATTGTAGATCCCCTCACACGTCCCTTGGGATCCCCTCACACGTCCCTTGGGATCCCCTCACACGTCCCTCAGGATCTCCTCACACGTCCCTTAGGATCACCTCACACGTCCCTTAGGATCACCTCACACGTCCCTCAGGATCACCTCACACGTCCCTCAGGATCACCTCACACGTCCCTTAGGATCACCTCACTCGTCCCTTAGGATCACCTCACACGTCCCTTAGGTTTACTCTAAAATCCTCGAAGTGTTCGACCAGCTGATGTATGAAGGCGCTTACGAACATGACTTATCTATTTGTTTTGTTTCTCGTGCATTAGGGAATAAAGCAGTTCACTGTACAGGATAAAATATCCCACTTCTTGTTAATTTTAAAGCAAAAACCTGTCTAAAAATCTAATGTTGTGTAACCCTCCATTCCATTGTAGTGTCATAAAGGTTATTAGCATCTTTTGTATTTTTATTTTGGTTTTTGCTTCAAAATAAGATATTTTGCATGAGTAATCCTGTGACTATGGATACATCGTGGCTATAAATAACACCATGGCGACTAATAGTCTTTTCTCATGTATTATTCAATTTTAGACTATACATTTTCTTTCTCTGATGTTCATGTTGTCACAATTTTTGTCTTCTTCTTTCCGTCGAGCTGAAACTTTTCCAACCATAGACAACTGGTGACTCACCTTCCTCATCCGTGGCAGTCATTTCTGGAGACAAACTTACACGCTAAACTTCATTTTCTCCTCAATGATAACTTCTGTCGAGCGATAACTCCAGTTAGCTTGCCTTTCATCATTTTTGAGGTAATGTAATCCTTGTATTATGAAAGATTTGTAATCAAAACTGTCGCCTGTTGCAATAATTCTTCTTATCATCAAACAGAAATCTTTGCATTTAACTTCTTTTCTTAATTTTCATTAATCCTCTTGTTTACCACTGCTGCATTTATACCCCCAATCCTCTTCAAAAGTTCGATGCGCGAGCGATACTAGCCCAGTAGCTTGTTTAGTTCGGAACGATAACCTTGCGCCTTGTTGATAACCCGCTCTTGTACCGCAGAAGGACGACGCCGAGGAAGACATCGATATAGACCTCACGGACCCTGAAGTTAACAAAGCGGCCATCAAGATCCAGGCCACCTTCAGGGGTCACAAGATCAGGAAGAACCATTGATTCTACGGTGCCTCTACTGCTTACTTTCAGAGTAAACCGGTGCTCAGAGTGGCCCTGACTCACACGACCAGGGTATTGAAATTTCTATTTTATTTGCTAGATTAATGTACCTTATTGCTTTTTATTATCTATTTATGCGAGGGGGCGTTTCAACAGCGATGTTGTTTTTTGGGAACATTTTAGGAGTATGTCATTCCTCATAATGGATCTCTTTTTATCTCACTCTCTAGTACAACTATAAGTATTACTATACACGTGGTTATGAGTTCATTCTGGAAAACAGCTAGCGCTCGCAATCTACAGCTCTGAAGAATATGTAAAGTGTTAGGCTATTTTGCGTGCAGCAAAATAAGGTAAGCGATGAGTTACTCATGAACTCACTAACTGCAGTATATCCGAGGTTGTGCACGTATGGATGGTCTTGCTTATAACGACTGGTTATGTTTACCCTGACCTGACCGATGTTGTGTACAGGGAACCGTTGCGTCCTGGTTGGCATGTGTTACTTGGTCACAAACAGAGCCATTGTATCGCCTTACAATGATTGGGACTTTTGGCTCTGGTGGTAGAAAAACTGAAAGGTAAATCATTTCGTGTTGCGATTGACAGTTTTTGTTTTCCGCAGCAAAGCAGCAATATCGCAATCCCTGTGAATTCCTCGAAAGCACCAAAATATTTAAGATGTAACAAAATAGAAGCAATATCAGGTGGTCTTATAGGGGAGAATATTCAAGTCTTTGCCCAGACACTCATGGCGAGTTTAAATTCATCTATATTTATCTCTTCGGGAAAATTAGGAGCAGTGAGATTCCAAGTATCCTCGCCTCCGTCCGTTTGGGCCTATTTTTATTTCACCTAGAAAGTATTACGATGTATTTTGTTTCATGGTTATTTGAAGTGCAATTGATTGCTGCTTATACTTCCAGTTTGAGTTGAAATTCATTTACTGTTAGAAACAGGCCCATGGAAGGCCCTGAAATGTAGCTCCAGTAAGATGTATCAGTGGTCAATTTCAGTTTTTTGCGGGTGTACGAATAACCATACTAGTGGTCAACAGTTGTTCAAGTATAATGGTCAACAGTCGATCCATGGTCAAGTGGGTATTAAAAATAATGATTTGTTTGTTTTTGGTGCGTTTCTATATCATTCACTCACAAGAGTTCGACTTGCGTTTTGTACGCGCTTATTAAAAATTATAATACTGCATTTTTGGGCATGGCCACACCGTCGACAACATCAAAAATGTGCGTTTTTTGGTTAAATTTCAGCGAACGATTCTGAGGAAAGATGGATATTCGCAATACAACAACGACGTCTACAAAGTTGACTACGGTCGCTGATCTGCGAAACCTGGAGTCCGTAACCTCTACGCTCACTTGATACCTCATTATGAAAATTTTTAGAGCTGCATCATCGTGAATATTTTTAGAGTTGAATTATTGTAAAAATAATGCAAAAATCTGACACTATGATGTCTCTGATTTAGGTTAGCACGGATTTTTGCATACAGGAATGCCTTTGATGGTAGTAAGTTCTTTTATTTCTGTGCTACAAACCTCACATGATACAAGTTTAAGTTCCCATAACGACTAGTCATCCAGCCAACTGGACTTTCAGAATTTGTTCCTTTGAAGCCTTATTTTAGCTAAGCTTTTAAAACTGCATAGAACATGCTATCTTCTGTACATGTTAATGCCGAATTTCACCGTAACTACCAGTTTTATGATTCCTATCGATTTTTTTCTGAATATTTTTCTTTTACAAAAATATTACATCGACATTAGGAATTTTAAAGCGTAGAAATCGATATGAGGAATTGCAGTCTGGCTCCACCAATAAGTGCTATATTTGTACTCTCAAGGCACAGCATTCATTGTTTTCACGCTGTTAAATTTCAGTTCATTCTATCTCAAGTAAAATGGTTTATCATAACTGCCAGGTTTAGGTACGTGGAGATTATACACATTCCATTGAACGCTTCGTAGACAGTGTTGACAATTCTGAATTTGATATTTTTCATACACATATGATATTTTTCAGTTTGTTTAAATTCTAACATAGATATTTTGTAAATGAAATTTAGATTCACTACCATTGGAAAAAGAAATCTGATTGTGATGTTTGGCCCTTGAAAGCTTTTCCCAAATTTTACTCCACACATGTGAGTAATTTTCGAAATGGTTCATCACTCGGCTGAAAATGCCTGACGTTTTCTTAATTGAAATTCGTGTTTTATAATTCTGACACGTTTAATCTAGTTCTTGGAACTACGTGAAAGCCTTTATCACTTGCACAGCTGCTAGTTCGGCATGCTAAGTTTCTAGTTCCATATGTACGGACAAACTCGCTAGTTGTTCGCACATATTCAAAGGGAAAAAGTTTCATGATTACTCAAAGGAAAAGGGAAACAGAAGAGAGCTCTAACGAAAAGCTAGTGAACTTATTTTTTTATGGTGGGGGAAAAGGAGAGCGCCGTTAATTACTGGCAAATAAATCATGCTTGGCAACTGCAGGTGTGTTTTTGCTCGCATATTTTCCAGCTGAGCCTTTTTTTAACGATTATTTGGGTCCTCAAAAGCTGATGAAATGCTTAGAAGAATGGAGAAAGCTCTGAAAATAATCCTGAAGCCACTTTGAAATATTAATCATATAATCCTGATCTAATCTTTAAAATGGATGATGATCTTTAGCATGAATGATCCAATTATGATCAAATGACCGTTAAATGATTCCGCAATGTTCCTCTTAGAACCCTCATATGATCATTAAATGATTCGTAGTTGTTTGAATCAATGACACTCAAACGCTTCTATAATATTCTTCCACTCGAATTCAAATTTTCCAAAGATTCTTAAATAATTTTGAAACAATTCTCAGAAGATTTTCAAATTATTTTTTAATGGTATTCAATTAATCCTTTAATGATCCTTCCATCGTCCAGTTTCACTTTAATGACCTCAAACCAATATTAACAACCTATTTTGGTCTGCGGTGTATACTCCTGATGACAATCCCGATTTTACCGAAGCCGGTACCTCGGCACATCGGAAGCATACGAGTACAGTACCTCCTTGTCTGTCCTTCAAGAGTCGCCAAAATTACGTTCAAGTTTTTCTCTATACTCACTTCAAATGTATGGACGGATCAAACTAGGGGAATTGAAAGTGTTTTACTATTTTCCTCGAACGTATAAATAATATGAACCTATACGCTTCGTTTTCCCATAGTATGTACTGTATATTAGTGAGATGTTGATGAATGCCCTTACCATGCTGCATTAGAGTCTAATTTTTTTCAGTAATATTTTTGTGATTAACGTCAAATTTTGAAGGCATTTTATAATGGTTGTTGCATGACTGCTTATATGGTATAAAAAATATGCTTTATTTTTTCTTGGAACGTTTTGTTAAACAACTGTTTCTAGTTCTGAATGAGGTTCAAAAGATATAAGAACTTAACGGACCCACTGCTCGTATTTTGGTTCAGTTTCATTGCCAAACTTTTACGGTAAATTTCTAAAAAACCCTACCTTGCTGTATCCTTTCCGAAAATTTTACTTTAATACTTTAATTTATTATATTCAATATCAATGAAATGGGTTAAAGTTTTTAGTCGTTTGTTCAAAAATGGTCATTGTGTGCAGTCCGGAATTTTCCACCTAGAGTTTCTCTCACGGGCCGACGCCTCATAGCTTCTAGATTTAAGGCAAATGTTTTAATTGTTCAAACTTCACATGAATAGCTCAGAAAGTTTTGCTAGCTCTAGAAACGACCTTTCAACCTAGACCTAATACTTCTAGTTGACTCACAGTGCACTTCTCTAGTATATTAGCTAGCTTTTTAGCGACTTATTCCATTATAGAAGTGGTACAAAACTGTTTCCAACTCGTTCCTTTTGGAATTATCTCGCTATCAGTACGCGCGGCGCACGGACAACAAACACTACAAAACATTATGTTCCGAACACATTTCAAATGGATTATTGTATTACAGGTTTTGTATTTTCAAAGTGATCATTAAAATTTACAATGGGAATTAATGCAATTCATTATTTTATGGTCAGTCGCTCAACGCGGCGTGAAAAGGAAATGCTTATTTTCACTGCACTCCATTTCCATTATTGAAAATAAATTATGTTCATCAGATGAAGCTATTTGTATCATACGTTAAGCTTTATCTTTGCAATTAAATCCATTTTAATTTTATTATGAAACAAAAAGTTAAACAATCGCCGACGAAGAGAAACAAAAAAAAAGAAGGATGCAAAATGTCTCCAATGACCATCTAGATCAATATTTTCATATATGATCAATAAACTGCAATACACAAATGAAAAATTAGATCGTGTTGTGCGTTTCTTTATATTGTGTGCATCGAATCTTGCAATGAAAATTAGAAATAGACATTTTACATACACTAATTTTTACCTTTTCATACGAAATTTTGTTTAATTGGAAAATCTTTCCCTCGCTATCGTCAGTTGACGAATGATGCCGGCGAAATCGGGAAGTTAATCGGTACAGTATTGTAAAAAAATTACCGTTTTCATTGCATTATTCTTTGGAATAACGCATTTACTCTAACACTGAAGCATAGAGAAGCGAGTGATATCAAAGCATTTCTTCAAATGCTATTGTTGCTATATGTTCATAAAACTAAAATTGTGTTCACATATTTCCAATAAATACAGTAATCTCACCAGCTTAACATATATGTGAAATGTAGAATATTTCCTTCTAGGCAAAATTATTTCCAGTTAGCAATAGTCATAGAAAACCAATTTTAAAAACTTTAATATATGAAATTCAGTCATCACTGCGTGAACTTATTACGCTTAAAAATGAACGTCAATCATGCAGGATGCGGTGAGAATATTTAATCTGATACGTAACACTCCATGATATACTTCTCTCGGGCGCCGTGTGTACTGTAGTTTGGGGTACAGCATTCACTGCAGGCGTACTCGATGCTGTACGTGCGTACTGTACGCTGTTGCGCCCGTGTCCATTTAGACTTTAAAGCCTTCTCCTTCGTTAACACTTCAATGTGTGACCGTTCTATCGAGAGTTCACTTCATGTTCGCTTTTCGTTTCTGCACAAGGCTCATGAAGACGTCAAAAATATGTCTATATTGCAGAATTAGTTTTGTTTAAGTTCTATTGCAGGAACAAGTATTGCATGAATTATGTTCCAGCTTGGCTCAGTTAGGGTTCAAAATCGTTCCAGTTGTTCCAATAGTTCCCAGCGGTGATATTCCACTTACTTTCCAATCGTTCCTCCTTCCAATTTTGAGGCAGTGTTACTCAGTTAGGACGGAAGTATTGTAATCTGTTAAAAATAAAGAAGCTCTGCCTAAAATATTGAACACGAAAGCCAGGATCTTCTCTCAACACCTTAAGACTACGAATTCGACACAACGTCTCGCGCCTCCACAAACGTTTACTAGCAAATCTAGCCTCAAAAATAGGTATTTCATGAGTGGAACGCTGTAAACGACACTTTTGTTCCCTTTGTATTAATTAACTGACTCTCTATACCTAAAATTTCCTTTTTTATTTTGAAAATTACTCAGAAAAAGCAATCTCAAAGCTCAATCACAAACAGAACAAATGTTTTTTTGATAACTACTTGAAATAAGATCGAAAACAGCAGAGAAACGTTCTCCCTAAGTCTAATATACAGCATGTATTTCAGAACTTTTTCACGCTCTTTCTCTGAAAGGCAAACGTGAGTGAACT
Source organism: Platorchestia sp. MABIK (assembly GCA_014220935.1). NCBI lineage: Eukaryota > Metazoa > Arthropoda > Malacostraca > Amphipoda > Talitridae > Platorchestia > Platorchestia sp. MABIK. Next base: position 21,257 of record JACJUY010004514.1, on the reverse strand, counting down.
CTTGATAAAATCGTCACCCAGTGCAACACCTAACGCCCGGCATTTACTCCTGCTGTTGACCTGAGCTGAGTGCAGGAGCCAATAGAAGGGTCCACGATCGCCTGCTTCCTGTATGAATTATGGCATGACATATATATGTATAAGGTATATACATGTACGCTGGTGCGCTGGTTTTGAGGATATAATGGAAGATAAAAACGGATCCCGTTCCGTTTTTTAGCGTTCGCTTGAGCTGCCACAAGTCATAGGTGCCGACCTGTTGCTCTGTTTAATAATGGGTTGAATAAAATGTAAATTCTGTTACTTTGTTGGCAGAGTTGCAGCGGCCTTCTGCAGGTGCAGTTTATATGTGTGCTCTTATTTACGTAACTTAGTACGTACTGTAATTAGTCTATTATTTACGTAAAATAGTATGTATTTATATCTGTAACTATTATCTTTTACGGCTGCAAAGGTACTCTGGGGCATGCTATTTTATCAAAAAAGAAATCATGTATTTAAACGTGGAAAGATTTTGGCAGGTTCATTATAGGGTGTTTTCACTTTAAAACTTTCATGCAGTTAAATTACCATCATAAAATAGACCTATGAAAGCGCGGAGATTAATATTACTTCTCAGAAAACGCTTAAATTGTTCCTTGTTAGTTCTTGAAAATTACATTGCTAATCACACCTTAGATATTTATTCAAATTTAGGCTTTAAGCAACGAAATAACCTTTTTTGCCAACGATTTTTATATTTTTGAGCGCGTGAGGATGAGCGCTTGAGTCGCTAGTGCTTTTGGTGCGAGAAAGCTTACGAAAGAAGATTTGCACATGCATTTTTTAATAATTACGCAGATAGTTGCCGGATTTTGACAATTCTACGACGCTTGTTGTCCTACACAATGTTTTCGCCCATTTGCTCTTCACGTGTTAGTCTCGTACTTGTTATAACCCTGACCTTCTCAACCTAACCTTCCTTTCTTTCTTTTGGGAAGTATCTTAGAGGACTATGTAGTGTGATTAGATAGCACAGTTTAACTCATTGGTGGCCTACGCATTCACAATAACTAGTTTTCATCTCCTCTGAAACTAGTCCTTGTATCTGCGTAGACTAGTCCGTGCACTCAAGCGTACCAGACGCTGCGCCTGCGCAAGTCAGTGTGTGCATATGAGTGACGCAGTCGTGCGTCAGCACGTCAAGTAGACAATTTTTGGCAAACCTGCGTAAATGAACAGCTAAAGTAGACTAAATTCTCTCACCCTCAATTTACGCTGAGTAGCAGCAGACCAACAAGCACGAAGTAATCTCCAAACTCTCGAACATTCGCTACCGAGATTCAACTACCTACGTGCATGTGTTATCTTCTTAGCCCCGCGCGACGACGAAGCTCGCACTCGATTTTAAGAACCTTGTACGAGTACATTGATTTAAGATCAACGATCAGTTGTCTACGCTCGTTTGAAAAACCTCTACCTGGCGTGCGAAGACGGTTACGGCACGCCTGCGTAAATTTTCGCTTCTCTTCTTCGGACAATCGAACGCCTTGTGATCAGTCTAGTCTTGTGGAAAGTGTGTTCATTTTTATGGGTGAAGTGAATTTTTATGATTATCTTCCATACTCCATCTTGACGTAAAACTTGGGACCCATGCTCTCGACCTGAAGTCGATGTCGAGGCTACATAAGTGAGAGTTCACGTTCGAATAACTGAAAGACTTGTTTTTTCCAGCTGCAAGAATGGCGTAAGAATTAGAGCTACAAATCTTTCTCTCCGTCTGACAGGATGGCACGCTCTCCGTAGACATGTTGCTCTCTTGTACATAGAATTATGGGATTTACGCAGTCCAGTGAATTAGGATTTAATAAAATTTCAATCCACTGACTTCAAAAACCTGCGAAAGTATTTCCGAATCTCGAAACTAACTGGACTTAAAATACAGTCCATTCTACCTAACAAATTAATACAGAATTCCGAAATAGTTTCTTTAAAACTAACATTCGATAAGATAAAATCAAGATGGAATAAGGACAAATCATTTCGCACTGAACTCGCCACAACAAGCGCTCAGGGTAACATTTTGCGCGAGGTCGGGAAATAAAAAAGTTATTTTCCGATGTAGGATATATTAAGAGTATAAATACAAATTGAAGGCTATATCGTGGTAATTGATTCTCAAGTTCTAGAAAGTTAGTCTCATGCACTAAATAAAATGTTACGACTTTTTTCTTTTAATAATGATTTGAAACAGGTCAAGTGTGTTTACCAGCATCTAAGATAATATGTTGAAACTTGGTCCAATTTTTAACATTTGGTGAGCTACTCCTGTAAAAAAAAATTCTCAGGCTCACCCACATGAGACGTGCCGAAAGCAAACGCATTTTCTCGTGTATGAAGTCACGCAGCAATAGTCAGCAATAATCTGGCGTCAGAGTAGTGCGAACAGCTTGCGTTCGTTCGCGTTGGTAGCCTTCCAGAAGCGTTTGCAGCAGTGTGACCGCAGTCACTGATGCAGATCTTGTGAACAAGTTCTGCATTATTGCATCCTCGAGCGCTTGTAAATAATTTTCACATATTCAGTGCAGCGAACAAGTTGCGTTACTTTTCACATTGTTTTTATGTTGATTGAATTAATTCACGATGTATTATTTGGATACACCATCCACTTCTTATGTACAATTGACGACTACGATAACATCCGCCTAATACGTTTCATCTATAGTCTGTGGCGCGTAGCGGCTTCGTTCCTTTTTCCAGATACGGCGTTTTTTTACTTGAAATATTCTGTCTATTCCCCCTGTGTGCAAATTTGTATCGTGTCAGAAAAATTAAGCTCAGGTGCCAAAATTTTATCCCGTTAAGTTTCTTCGTCAGCGAATACAAGATGCGCAGCAACAGCAATCCAACTCTCACATTACAAGCTCTCTCCGTTTCATTTACTCATGAGCTAAATTTCCTGGGTTCCCCGTAATAACCACGGTAAGAAATATAAGTAAAATAGTTTTCCTAAGAAGCTGCAGTGTAGGACATCTTCGAGGAATACACACGTCTGCAAATAAGACAGCACTTAATTCATTTCAACCTGACCGCGACTCGTATCTTGTCAATGTAACCAAGTCGAATGGAACATTCGAGTGTGACTAATTTATTGACCAAGTTACTTTCAACTCATGAAGTATTTGTTAACTGGATTTAAGCGTTTACAGTTCAAACTTTTCACCTTTATTAATGATCTAAAGAATGAAATTTACTTACTTTTACACTGTTAGGATTTAATTACCTTAAAATGCGTGGTCCAGGCTAAGTTCAGAAACAAGGCAAAGAGCTGCGCACACGTCCTTGTAATTTACTTCCGAGCTTCTGTTCATCATGTTTCTTTAGAGTACAATTTCTCTCGTGTTCCACGAACTTTTGGCTAACGAGGGGGAAGCTGATAACACTCCAAATTTGTACTTCTGCCATGAGATCGAAGTTGACTGCTTTAGCGACTTTGAACATCATACTTGGACAGTAACATTAACGTCAGACTTCAAAGCTCTGTTTTCACACAAGAGCTATGGAAACGCTAATTAGAATCCCCACCGTAGGACTCTGCGCGTTGTCTCTAATACTTAGCCTAAAATCTCGGTTAGGGAGCGCAGAAGCTACCTTTCGCTTACGTCCAAACTTCAAAAGTAAAGAGACAGAATGTTTTAAGTGTGACCATACTTTTATCTATACTTTAAAACTATAAAAAACATTTGGGGTGCATTGATACTTTGAAACAGAGAAAATGTAAACCAAACATTGATGAAAGGCATTTCAGTTTAGTACGGAAAAACAACGACGAATATCATTGTTTCAGAATTCCTTGCGAAACAAATTTATTGTTGCACTTAGAAAATACTTGACTGCCTGTAAAATGTACTATTTACCATCAGAGGTTATTTTCTTGAATTTCGTGTTATCAAATTTCTAATGATCTCGAATCTGTTTCCAGGATATATGATAGCATATCGATTTTTTGCCATTAATGAAATCTTTTTAATATTTATACATTTCAATGAGCGGTTCATCTTTGATAAATGTTCTCTTATATAAATATTCCGAACATGTTTCACGCATAACGAGTTAGATAAATCCTTTCGATACTGGAATACGTAGGGGTAGCTCTAATCCCGTCTCTTCTCTATCTTTCTAACACCCTATGCATAATAATAAAATCTATAAATACAACTTTTCTTAATTTTCCTATCAACAAAATCAGTTAATTTCACAGCGGAGATCTAGTGAAGTAATTCATAACCGTGAAAATAAAAACAGGATGAACAAAAGACTGAAAAGAAGCGAAGTATTGAAAACACTTATAAAATAGATCAGTTGCACGGGCCTACTCCACAGAACGGAAAGGAGCTAAACTATAGGGAAATCAAGGCCTTGCCTAACTTAAAGCATTCTACAACTCGCACATCACAACTGCTTGATCGCAAGTATAATACATCAAAAAGGAAATTAGTAACAAGTAGGCGACATGATAAAATGCTTCAAGAATATAATGAGCATATAACTGTAGTACTTACCACGGAACAATAACAAAACCATCAACTTTTGCTCACTCCTTATCATGAATTACAAGCACAGAAAACTCGAAGAAACTGTGAACACCCACATGCTTCTTTCCGGAATGTGATGTAAGAGAGAATACGTCTTATGTCATTATTTTGTTACTGCAATTAATTTAGGAAAATAGTTGAATATTTAATGACCACGTTTTTCTTATAACACGTTGGTAAGGTTATTTTCTTGAACAAACGTTTCCGAATTAAGGACCTTAAAAATCTACCAGCACTCCATGAGCGTCTACCCACAGTAGAAATTAAATACTAAGTTAATGCAAGCCAATTTGAGTTGATATACCTTCAATATATATAAGTATTTAACTAGACTCAACAAAACACTAAAAATATTCAGAACGAATTTTTAGATATCTTCAGCTCAGCATGCTACGGCTGACAAGAAGCCAAATATCGTCTCACAGTGAGCTACATATTCACAAAAGTAAGAGATTCCCCCATGAACACATTGCTAACTTAGGGCACAACAAATTTTGAGCAGCATACGGTATTCCCGGGAGATGAAGGGAATGAAAACGGAGACGAAGAGAGAGAGAGGGACAAATTTCGAAAGCTGCTGGTACTATATACCTCACACGAATATGAAATGGTTAAAAATTAATTAATTTCGTAGAGGAACTCCAACTCACAACAATTTCCCACAACCTTGAGATTATGCCAGAGCGGTAGGCGAAAGAAATAGCAACTGCGATGCTGATCTGGCGGCAACTTAAAAGATAGACGCCGCGTGGGATGTCGGTAGCACGGTACACTGGTTTCCCTCACGAGGAAGAAAAGGAACACGAGAAAGATACAGAAAAATCAACGGTAGTTTCTGCTCGACTGCAAAACCAACCACCTCTCATACGCTGACTGCGGTGAGGAGCTACGGTTGTCGATGGTGATCGATACTTCCACCGACACACTGGTGAGGTCAGGTACTATTAAATCACCTTCTTGAGCATATCTCGATAACCATAGCATCCCTCGTGGAGCGCAAGTCCCCAAAATGTGCTGAAAGTCACTCCCCTCGAGCGCATGCTCCTAGGAAAGCTAGTGCTTGTGAGCTAAAAAGAAAACCCATAAGAAAAAAGCCAAAGCGGCACATGCTAAGCGCACAAGTTCACTCTAAATTACTCAGAAAAAAAAAATTATTAACTTGTTTCACTGAATGATTTCAGGAATCCTACTTACAAATAGCGCAGTTACCGAGACTTCGCTGTTGTGACGACTTGCGCTCTTCCACCGAACCTCAGGACTTACCAAAGGGTCAGAGAGCTTTATCATACCATCAAATTACATATCACTGGAACTTAGAAAGAGAGGAAGTACCATTTTTTTTTCTCTGCCTAACTGATTTCGTTCGACAGCAATGTTATATTATAGAGCATGTAGTGTAATGTACGAATAATCTTTGGTAGATCAAATTCCCTTATACTGTAAATGTAGCTAAATATTCTTAAATAAACAGAGTAAAACTAAGAGAATTGCACATACTGTAGCAGTATAATATAAGTATTAAATATATACATATATATATATATGGAAAATACTATCATGCAAAATATATAACAAATTTCAAAGACACAAAATACAACCACGTCTAGCACTGAGTATGATAAAATTCATCAGTAAAAATAATAAATGAATCAAGAAACAGAAACCAATTTAATGAATCTAAATAGACATTCTGAAAGCAACGCTCGTTTGCAGCACACTTAAAAAAAAATTCTTTTGATTCGTTTTAATTAATCTTAAACATAAGAACATGACGTGTCAGAGTAACCCTGGCTGAAAACATTGTCTGCCTTATGAGCACTGGAATAATATCCAACACAAAGGAAACGTAGGCGACTTGAGGTTTTTATCGAAATTTGATTCTCCGCTCCACGGGCGGAGGCGAGACGCAGGGAGAGAGCCGGCGATCTATCACTGCACAGGTGAGTGCTGAAACGCATCAACAAATTTTGCTGCAGAAAACATTACACGAAAACAACACTCTTGAAACAACCATAGATGATAGCTGCTAAAATTTTCTAATTGAGTACAAGAAATTATGCGCGTAGATTTGGAGTGTCTCTCACAGAAAAAAGCTATGTGTGAACACGACTGAAGTACAAGGCTGTCTTTAACATTATGCATCTTAATTGAGATAACCAACTTACGAGCAGCTCTCAGAACCGCAGCCCAAAATACATATATTGTCAATAAAAATGCTATTTGATAGCGAGCGTAAACGCAGCCGCGCGTGTGTCTATACAATATTACGAGACATATTTCTACCCTACTCAGAACGAGGGTATTTTTCATCTGCGTACCTATTCATTTGTTTCACTCTCCGCATAAATACACACTCTTACATCCATTATTGAATCCTAATGAATATCCACACATCGCCTGAAGATAATGAAAAAATATCAATTTTTATTCATTTTAAATAGAAGAAACTTCAAGGGCTATTTCAGAACACGTCTAGGAGTCAAAGTGAATATGGCCTGGAAACAGACTCACGTAAGATGGCGAAAGAGGCGGTGGGAGGCCCTAAGTGGCGACGAATGCACGGGGGGCTGAGGACCTCAAAAGAAGCGTAATAAGGTTACAAATGAGAAGGCTGGGCAAGTCTAACTCGAAGTAGGTAAGAGCGGCAGAGGAAGATGGAGAGGAGAGCATGAGCTTTGAGAGGCAAGCCAGTCAATAATTCAATGTCTGGTTTACCGCCGAGATGGAAACGTCACGTGAGTTCCTGATCAGGGCATTCGAGAAAGACAAGGGGAACTGAGTAGCATTCGACAGTTCCCACAGTATGACTGGGATCAGCACTCGAAGTAGTGGTGATGAACGAGATGGGTGCCCCCCCCCCCCTGTGTCAAAATTTGTCACGCCACAATGATAGACGGAAAGACGTGCGTCAGGCTTAATAGTCCAGAGTTTGTTACTGCCAAGAGCAGATCACTAGGCCTGCCAGTGTTCCTGGATACTCTTCTCGTAATACCACTTCTAAATTGTGCGAGGCCGGCGTACGAGGTTCACATCGAGACGAAGAGCCTCGCGTGTGGCACGGAGAGTCGCCTCGTTCCAAGAGAGTCGAAGAACGTGAATTGCGTTGAGCTATAAATAAGTTGGCACTGTATCAGCCGTACAATATGGGAAGGGGAGAAATTTTGTTGGGACAGCGCTTGGATCACGCTCAGAGTATCAAAGAGGACAAAAACCATTGGATGGGACAGGATCCCAGCACGTTTGAGGGCCTCATATGTAGCCTTCAGTTCCGTCGCATTTGAAAAGACATCAGGTTGGATGCGGTGCTGGTAGGTCGTGGAACCTCGAACGTGTGCGCAAGCAACCCTCAGTGGGGTTTTGACCCGTCCGAGTAGATCCAGAGATCCGGAAGAGGAATAGGTGAGACCGGAGATGATCGAAAAAATAATGCACAGAGTTGTGAGGATGTGGACTTGTGTTCGTAAAATTCATGACAGATGTGTAGAGCCATTAACCTGAGATGAGCTCTAGAAATAGCTAGCCACAATGGAGAGAGTAGTAGAAATGACACCCACATTTCTACGTCTGTTTATAGCAATCGTAACATCACAACCGTGGTCCGAGATTTTGCGCCATTTGTGATGAATCGAAGAAACGAAATCATGTTAGCACTAATTTATCGTCAATTTCCAGACCTTGAAAAATTCTGCGAAGTATGCAGTGATACTTTTTCTGTCAACTGAGACTATAAAAAATTCAGTTGCCGACATTTATTCCTGAAACGACAGAAAATATATGATTGAGTTGACTAAATCAAGTTTAAATAACCCCAACATTAGCCTACGTCACTTGATTATTTTAATTAAACTAAGGAAATATTATGTTCACAGATTTTCTTGTTATACCAGTAGGTTGAGGTCCTCATTTCAATACTGGAACGTTTAACCAGCCAGGGCTTCTTCACACCATTTTCTATCACCAGGTTGATCCCATGCAAAACGAGAACATAATAATTCGTCAGTTTTAACATAAAATTTGCACAGTTCAACAAACCAGCGAAAAATACTGAAAATTAGACTCCCAGTGAAATCTATCTGAGCGACCGACTCATTCATTCCAACACTGTATTGTTCCGACAGCGATTCCCTGACTTAACCCTGGAACGACGAAATTTTTAGGCTCTTAAACGAAATATTGCAGTAATTTATCTTAAATTATTATTCATGAGATCCAGTAAATGTGAACTTTTCATCGAAACATTTAGAATTTAAGAACAATGTTAATGATTTCCCAATGTCCTTCAGAAAGGACGCTGGGCAATAGAAGGCTAATACGCATATAAATAAAAAGTACATTATAACCAGGCACAATAAGTATGTGCATAATGCACACAACTAGAAACCACGTGTGAAATTTTTGATCATTCACAATTTGAAAGCAGTTTTCATAGAAATTATTTAGGCCAAATCATTTAGGTCTAATCGATTTCTTCAAGACTGGCGCCGTTGTTATGACTAGTAGTGTGACGTCATTGCTTTGTTGTCAAGTCTAGGATTAGACCTAGAGATATAGGAAGCATTGGAATCGGTCGCAGGGAGCGGAGATATGCGTTGAGAGAAGCTCCCTGTCGTCCATCAAGTCCATGTTCAACTCATGTATAGGGTTAGTGGCGTTGACGGCAATGCTTGTGGCAAAATTGAAGCACACGGCCTCGAATAGCCACAGAGGTAAAAAGCAAGAATCAAACAAGAAATGTGCACACGAAAGCAACAGTACACACTTGTAGCAATACGGTTGGCAGCATTATGTGCGAGTTGAAGAGCCCCAGGGTAAATGGTGCCGCAGAGGAATAGACTCAGATACCATCGGAAAGCTTGGACTTGAATAGCATCACAGAATCGAAGAAAGGAGGCGCAGTCTGCGCTCAATGGTTCGTGCAAAATCAACTAAGATGTTAAGGGTAGTGGAGTATCGACGCTTCATGTCTAAGAAACGTAGCCTCTACGGTAGTGAGGCGTCGAAGTTAAGTCCCACATATTTGAATTGCTCCTCAGCTTGTAGAGCTCGTGGATATGGGCCATTTTAGAACAGTGGTGTTAAAGACATTTCTGCATCAAGACCATTTCGCCCAAATTGAACTGAAAACCCATGCGGTGGTTGTAGTGCGTCAGGGAGTTGAGGACACACTGAAGATGACACTCGACGATTTGCCTGGAGGTTCCAGGTAATTTCATGAAGTCAACATATAACAGCCTACAATCGTTGGAGGCAAGGAGGTCCCAATGCCATTGACGGCACAAAAAACAATGAGCAAGATAAAGCAATACCCTGCATCCCCAGCGGAATGGAAGGCATCCGTAAGGGATGGTCTCATTCGGACGCAGATGAGGCAACAGCCTCAAAAGTTGGCAATGAAGAATGCCCAATTCTACGCAGGCCAAAGGTGTGTAGGGAGTAAAGAATCACATGACACCAATCTGAGCCATATGCTTTATACAAGTCAAAGAGACTGCAATGAAATTGTACTTCGTACAAAAAGTCGCAGACCACAGCTTCCTGGGACTAAGTTATCAGTCGTGCTGCGGCACTTGTGGAGGAAACCAGATTGCATAAGGTTCGTGAGTTTCCTCCGTCCGACAAACCATACCAGTCTGGTATTAAAAATCCTCTGAAAGAGTTTACACAGAGTGCTCAGGAAGGAAATAGACTTATAAAAATTCTAGGTCCGGAGAACTTCGCCTGAGATCAGAGTTAGGACAAGCATAGCAGTGCTTCGAAAGAAGGGAAAGAGTACATGACAAAGGTCCGGTCGTAAAAACGTAGGATTAGTTGCTAGAGCAGAGTCTGCAGCCTTTATCATTGAATAAGTCATGTCATCTTGGCTTGGGCTGCTGTCTGAGCAGCACCAGCAATTTGAGAAAACCCTTTGAGGTGATAAGGTCGTCGTACAGGAGATGAGCACCAGGGGAAAAATCATTTAGTTGTGACTCCGAGATTGTGTTATGTACCAGAAAGACGGGGTCCATTCGGTGGAGGCCGATCTCACGCGAGTAACTTGCAGCGTGATGAGGTTGCTCACCCCTTCAGAGACCACAGCGTCGCAGGTAAGCACAGTCAGGGTCGGGGTTGGAATAAATTTTCCCGCGATCTTAGCTAGTTGAGACCAAGCCTCAGAGGGGAAGGAAGGTATGTGGAGTGAGGAAATGTAATTGCACGACATTTTCCGCTTGTTGGTTAAAGCGAACTTACATAGGGGCTCTACCAAATGCAATTCCGTTGACAATAGTCAGGGTACAGCGTAACTTTCTGCTAGCCTAGCGGGGTCGTTCAAGTGCCCGTCGGCAGTTTGCTGTCCTATGCGGACAGAGCTTTTGATAAAATTGTATGACGTACAGACGGCCGCTATTGCGACCATCATAATTTTCTTTATCTGCAGAAGATGGGCAGCTACTGAATCTTCTAGGTTCTGCGGTCCGACCACTCCCGTGACAGCCTGGATAAATGGCAAATTTGACATACGGACGTTAAAAGAGGAATATCTAGTCTTTGTCTTAAAGAGGAAAATCTAGTGAAATGGGATCTTTATCAGCTAGTGATCAATACTGCAAATAACTCCAAGGATCTCAAAGCTACAGCTTTGTAAAGCATCAGATAAGAAAATAGTAAGTTCGATGACCGAAACGAAACTTTTCCGCGTGGTAATGAGTTAAAGAGAGGGTATCAAGGAGGGAAATATCATGGGAAAGGAGTTTTGCAATTAGTGAAACAGTACGGTTTGCCCTGCGGACCCAAAGAAGTTAGTAGTATCTATGAATCGTGAGAGCAGAAATAGTAGAGGTAGCAGCTCAAAGTATGTGAGGTCATGGGCAAAAGCATCCAGAAGAGAAAGGTACAAAGAACACAAGGCGTCATTGTAGACATGTAGTGCTTCCTGGCTACCGCCAAGAGGGTAGTCTCTAGAGGGAAAATGCCATAAATACGACTTCACTTAACTAAACTCGCCGACTCCGGCTCGTTGCCAGTCATTAACAGGAGTGAAAAATTCAAGGCATTATAGAGAAAGAACGTATGCTTCATGCGCAGGCCGGAAAGTTTCCTGAAGGGCAACGCAGATATAGGGTTTCGTTTCGGGTAAGGTCCTGAATGTCAAATTACTATATAAGATGGCAGGCTTCAAAATAGAGTCTTTGCCATGAGTTGAGGGGTAAAGATTACGGGAGTTTTGATCAATCTGGACGATAGGAGTGAAGAACGGATATGAAGGCATTGCACTTACCAGAGAGCGGATCCGATGGACGGTGCGAGGTCGCTCTTTAGAATAGAAGTGGCAGTTCAGTGATGCTGGTATGTGGCGAGGTCTTCTTCTTTTGTTCGTTCAAAAATGAGACTTTTAATATTTCAGGGTTAAGAAGAAGACAAGAGGGCGTTGGAAAGTGAATCAATGCATGCGTTTGCGAACAAGGGATTTGTGTTAGCAAGTGGGCACTGAAGCAGCGTGGAAGCTCGTCGGTTCCGCGAGAGTTAGACGAGCACGACTCAGAGAGCAGGATAGTTGAATATTGAGTAGAGTTGTTTTTTCAGGCTACCTCTTCAGACTAGCGTCGACGTAACGGGCAGGATGAGGAGGCGCAGTAGGAGGGCTCCTCGAATATCGCACAAAATTAAGGTTTCTTTGCCAAAGGTTGCCGCAACGCGGCGCACAAGTAAGCCGTCTGGGTGTGAGTCGGCCCTGGGTGGGCAGTCTCTTAACATCTTTATTGAGAGGAGGGTGGCAGTATCCCGGGTGAGGGCGAGTAGGGCTGGGAAAGGCGTTGGGAGGTCTCTCTTTGTGTTAGTGTAGAGGTCGAATTTCAGGCAAAGAGGGAAACTTAAGTGTAGCCGGTAATAAGCGTTTCAGTACCCACACGGTGTGCGGTGGTTTGTCTTATACTGCCGTCTCAGCTATACTGGAGCAGTAGCAAGTCCGGAGGAATGTGTCTGCGGAAAGTGTAATGGGCCCATCGTACGGCTCTGGAAGTAGTACCAATCGGAAAAGTGAGGGCTGAAATGCAATTACATTTCTTCCTGCATTGAGACCTCTAGTTAGCCGTTGGTGCTTGGGTGTGCGACATAGAAAAAACTTGGATTTGGAAGCCGAAGACGTTATGACCAGAGATACAGCAGCCTGTCTTGGAGGTTTTGGAGGCATGGGGACAAAGCAGAGGAAGGATTACCCTTCTTACGCTACGACCGCAGCAACGATAAGTCATAAATACAATTTTACAATTTTAACCAGTTCATGACGTGTTTCTGGGTGATGCTGAAGGTCGTGAGTTCTTTTACCACGATGAAAGTGATTTCCAAGAGTAATATTTAGTGTGGGCATGCCATGCTATACGTCGGGTGGACCTCCATGCAGGTCTCATAGGAAAGCCTCCAGGCACATGCGTGGGGAATGATGTCCTTCTGGGTACAGACGGCCGCTGTTTGGCGATTTAATTTCTTGATGTAGTCTAATTTCTCACAAAAAGTATACCGGATGGGATTGGGGAAAAATTTTTTAACATTATCCGTGTGCTAATCATGGTTGCACAATAGACAAAAGGAAGGTGTGGTAAGTGACAGAAGGGGAAGACATATCGGTTGGTAAGTTGCAGTTCGCCGTTTCTTCGGATTTTCAGTCGCTCCAATCCCTTGACACCCTGACCACGTAGCGCTTCAAGGTAAGTCTCGGGTATATTAGAAAACGCGTGCCTTTAGACTGTACCCTTACGTCTTTCAGTGCACAGTGGGGATAACTTGAGCGGGCCTAATCCGAGGTGTGTGAGAGCTAAAACACTACACAACTGGTTATCAGAGGACAGCAGGATAGGCAGAGCATCACGTGATTTTTTTGGATGGATTGTGACTCTTTAATTTAGCCATCTGATCTCTGTGTACAGATATCCCATATACGTCTTTACCCAGGTCAGGACCCGGGAAAGATAGGAGGTAAGGGCAGTGATTTCATCGTTTCAGGGGGGGGGCTCACACTCACTATTGGAAATAAATATCTCTCCTACCATCAGCCGTAGCTTGTGTTCGTCTTTCATGTATGCCTCAATCACATTATTACCATCCCATTTCCCCAACGATGGTGATCTCAAGAAAGCGAAATGAAAAAAACATTTAGTCAGGGGCTTTAGAAAACGGGAAATCTATGTCCACGTGTTGTCACACACACTATCCTGCGCATAGGAACAGCAAGTTTGGAGGCTTAGAAATAGAAACTACTCAGAGATAGAAAATAAAACAAAGAAGTAAAGCAAGCATAAAAGGGAAAATTTCCGAAAGCTATCCATAGATGAGGTACCCCAACAGTAAAGAAACCTAACGCTTCCTATGGTACAGAATAACAAACTTAACTAACCTAGGCCCACTGCCTTTCTCACGCTCGTTAATGAGTGCGTGAATTACAGGGACTTTATAATCTTATTCTAGGTTTCAGTTTACATTTACATGGAACTCTCTGTACTCTACCAGGAGCTCTACTTCCCCATGTCCCACACTTCGTTTGCATGCTCCAGGTAGGCCAGTTTGCTATGGTTATACCCACTGGGCCGAAGCCTTGACAGTGTCGCCTCGGCCTGCCGAGAAGGTAGGGAGGCATTCGAAGGAGTACGGTAAACGAATGATTTTTACATTTAAAATATGACAAGAAACATAACATGAATATAATTTACTTGAAATTTGTAAGCGTAAATCGAATGTTAGCCACTTCGTCAAAGTCATAGAAAGTTGATTCTTGAATCAATAATAGCGCATTCATGACGAAAATAGATGACGCTTCAGAGAATTCTCGGAGAAATAAATCTGGTGATGCTTTGGGTTTAATTATTTTAATAGTAATTATGAAATTTCAGCAGCATCTCCTACTTCCGTCATTTATGTACAACTGCTCATTAAAGAATCTTTCTGTCGCGATGGGGGAGTTGTAAACATTCGATTTATGTTCCTAAACTTTAGGGGTTAATTTTACACATGAAATAGAGCACAGCGAGACGCTGCAGAGCTAGCCACTTCAGCAGGGACGGTAGAGCGGCGTAAACGTAGCCCAAGTTGCTGGTAGAGCAATGTCACTGTACACCGTAGCTACGATATTGGCTACTGTAAATGACTAAATTTTCAGTTCTTCATCATGAGCAGCCGGCTATATTTGCAGACGCGAGACGGTAGTCATCCAAAAACCAACGCAATAAATCGCCCGCTAAGCAACTAACTACCAGGAAGACGAAAGCTTTCTTGGTCAGGCTCTCAAAGCTGAAAAAATCACATGAAACAATTATGGACGAGATGAATGCTGTAAGATTTAACAGAAACCAGCCTGAATATTTTTAGATCAACGAAACCAAGAATGAATGTTCTGAGAATTGACAAAATAGGCATGAGTGTTATGAAAATTATGTTTTGAGAATTCAAGATAACAAGCATGAATGTTTTCCACACTAAGCGAAATTAATTATGAATGCTCTTAGAATTAACGATAACAAGTACAAGCATGAATGTTCCCATAACAAGCGAGAACAACCATGACTGTTCCTAGAATAAGCGAAAATAATTGCAAATTTTCTGAAAATTGATGACGACAAAATAACCATAAATGTTTTACGACAGAGAAAAAATTATCGATGTTCTCAGAGTTAACGAAAACAAACATGAATATTCATTAGAAGAATTAAAATTAAGCATGAACATCTCGAGAATTTAAGGAAAATAAAAGTACATAACTCTGTCGGAAACATTAAATAACTTAAGGAATGAAAGCTTCACACGGCAAACAAAGAGTGCTTCATAAAATTTCCCTCATTAATGTAGTAGAGAGGACGGAAGAATTCCCCGCAGCCACCTCAGCAACTCCTCCGACGCTCGCAACTCAGAACAGTTCGCAGAAAAAATGGATAAACAAACACCAGAAACAAATCAAAAGATATGAAAAACACAAGAAAATTATAAAATGAACAAAAAACTGCTCTGAAAATAAGTTTAGGGGACGAAAAGACAAAAGTTTCAGGAAAATGAGTACACAAGAACCTAAGTGCAGAAATACTTGAGGGCATGTAAACAAAAATGCAGGGTAAAAGTGCAAGGAAAGCATGAATGTCTGGAAGAAAGGACAGGAAAAATACAAGAAAAATGAGCAAAAAATAAAATAAATAAGTTAGTTTAAGCTCATTCCTGTAACGCTCATTAAGCGCTCATCCTGTAGATACGACAGGGGGGGAAAAAAGAGTACGAGGAAACAGAGTAAAAGGAAAAAGAGTACAAGGAAAAAAAATACAAGGAAAAAAAATACAAGGAAAAAGAGTACAAGGAAAAAGAGTACAAGGAAAAAGAGTACAAGGAAAAAGAGTACAAGGAAAAAGAGCACAAGGAAAAAGAGCACAAGGAAAAAGAGCACAAGGAAAAAGAGCACAAGGAAAAAGAGCACAAGGAAAAAGAGTTCAAGGAAAAAGAGTACAAGGAAAAGGAGTACAAGGAAAAGGAGTACAAGGAAAAAGAGTACAAGGAAAAAGAGTACAAGGAAAAAAGAGTACAAGGAAAAAGAGTACAAGGAAAAGAGTACAAGGAAAAGAGTACAAGGAAAAAGAGTACAAGGAAAAAGAATATGAAAAAGAGAATACTGGGAGAAGAGGATTCAACTGAAGAATACGCAAAAAGGACACATTAGAATAGAACATAAGGACAAAGAACGCTAGGATAAAGATACAAGGTCGATGAATACGGAAACCACAAAAAGAAACCAAGGATACAGAATAAGGAACCAAGGACAGAGAACAAGACAGAGTAAAGACTAGACAAAAACTAACAGGGTTGGGTCCTCAAGACGCGACGTCTGCATTCGCAGCGATGAGCCTCTTGAACAGAATCACGCGAAAGCAAAACTTCAAATCAGGAAAAAACTAAACAGGCTTTCCACGAGCCCTGCGGCCAAATGGATAAAAGAACAACATGATTCTCAAATGTAACTTTACTCGTGAAGGAAAGAAAACTTCTCATCAATGAATTCTTTTACCATATATGAGTCACTGAACAAGATTTAAATTCTCCCATTTTCATCCATAGTAAAACGCTTTCAAAGTGAATATTTAATTATGATTCGTAAAACCATAATGAAAACTTGAGAATTTTTTGTGTAAGACTACATCACATTGAGCGAGCTAGACTGCGAACACCAAAAGCGTGTAAGTTCTAGACAAAGATCTCTACTTATTAAGCGAGTAATAGTTTAGAACACACAGCGGCATTATTCCACCTCGTCTCGAGCAGGTCTACAGGCGGCTAATTGGGTACGGATCAGAAATGGATGGTAGGATGCATTGGAAGGGCAACAGCTCGTGGCTCTTTGAAACGTCCACGCGTTTCCAGGAAAGCCTAATAAAACACTCTTAAATCCCTTATTAGGTTAACATATACACAAACACAAAATGAAGTCCATTCACTCAAACAGCAGGGGAAATTGTTATTTTATTGTGCGTCAAGGACACTAATTATACCAGCTCTAAAATTCTAAAGCGAAAGATGCGTTACACACAATACAACGTGTTCTGTCTTCCTCGAGCACACACGAGCAAGGACAAACACTTACAATGCAGTCGACAGCGCGATGAGTGAGCTGATGCAACGCCCTGCAAAATGGCACCCCAGTATTGCATCGGTAAACAATACTAAATAACTTACAGTGAATCAGAATAAATCGAGTATATTTTCCAAAGCACACCACTACATCACTCAATGTTTGAGATCCGGCATATTGTACGCGAAGGCAGCTAACTACGAAAATTGATGTCGTTTACGGGTAACGGGAATTTTAACATCTATGGATGAAAAAGAGCCGTAATAAGTACAACCTTCATGTGAACATTCAATGTCATCAAATTAACAGCTAATTCTAAAGCAAGGAGACCGCGGAATACCTTCACTTGCAGTAGTCTCTGAAGTCAACACGTGAAAGATCATGGACTAACTCTTGAACAGCTTTGGTGTTTCGTACTTTCAGGAGAGATTCAACATTTCGTTTTGACCACTCGACAAACGATGCGGAGATACAGCAATACGTGCACGCACGCACGCATTCACGCACACACAAACAGAAGCTAGGTTCCAACACACAACAGAGATGCTGGCGATGGAGCATCACAGCCCGCTGTACTGAGGAGTCGGCCGAGATGACGCAGCTACAGCGACGCTGCCGCAGTTCTCTCTGAGGGAGGAAGACTGTTGTCAGAGATTTGCAAGCATTTTGAAAATGGGCAAATGTTTCACGAATGCGCCTAAATATTGTCTACAGCACCTGATACTCATTTTTACAAGTATTACTAAAAAGGAAAGAATATTGGTTAATATTAAACGAATATTGATGGATATTCTATAGGTATAAGTAAGCGTAATACAAGTGGCAGAAAATACTCGTGAACAGAACTCTAGTTCAAGAGTGAAAAGAAATGCATCATTTTAATTTTTAGTCACGAACTTTAAATTCATCCTCTTACCTAGCAGTAAACTATCAAGCATGAATCGCTATGTGCAAAACTTTGCTTTCATTACTATTATAGCATCATTGACATGAAACCATCAAAACTGACATTCACATTACTAAATGAGAATTCTCACTAAACTATCATTTGTCGCACAATGTTACCGGGAGGTCTCCTATTGTTTTTATTGCGCACTATCGGTTGTGGCTTTGTATATTCTGTGATAGTTGTTTGCCATGCTTAATTTGTGAATTTTTCTCATTCAACCTAAACTCTTTGCTTACGCTGCTGCTTCCTCTGTGCTACATTGCTACATTATTCTAATTAAATTAGAAATAAGCTTAAAATATCTAAATTACTCCCATTCTGCACTCTAATGAGCTGAGTTTATTGTTTCTTCTCCTTAACTAGCTTGTACACTCTCAATTTTTTCTGCGTTCGTTTTGGTTTATTTTGCTGACTTTCCAGCTGACGTTGGGAGATTGGATTAGGTGCGAACCCGAGTTCCGGAGCAATTGGGGTTTTTGTCAACTATTCAGCTGGACGCTGTCCGCTGCCGACTTGCCTGCCGAAGTTCCTGACCTCGATCTAGCCCTAACTAGGAACACGAAAGCAACGCTTTTATACTTTTGAACTTTTTTAAAATTTTAAACGAATAAATTGTCATTTTAAAACTTAACCTTTAAACATTTACCAATTAAAAAGTCGCCGTTGCGACACCTTAAAACTGAACCAATGTAAAGTCGCAGTTGCGACACCTTAAACCTTAACTTATTAAAAGGTCGCCGTTGCGACACTTTAAACCTTAACTTATTAAAAGATCGCTGTTTCGACGCCCTTAACTAGATGTTAGATCGCCGTTGCGATTGTTTTTAAATGTTAAAGCTTTATCAGTCTGTGCCTGCTGTTGCGCCGTCAATGACTGTTTAACTTCTCTTTGGCCGTGCCTTTCAGTCTATCGAAACTGAATTAAAGTGAGTTATACCCCTTGCGGGATATTTTCAATAATAGTTCTATTCGCATTTCTAAAACTTGTATAACCTAAAATTTAAAAATAGAGAACTAACGAAACTGAATTCCTGTGTATTCCTTTCCTTCAATGATTGTGTGAGATTCAGCAAATTTCCCACAATTTGCTTATATTATTTTTGTTTGTTGTTTTAATTTGCTCTCATTATTTTACCCATTGTGTTGCGATATGCTCATTTTAACTAATTTTCTTTTATATCGAGTTTATGTTTATTTCGTTTCTCAAGTCCATTTTACTGATCCTCTTTGCACTTTTGAACTGTTTTAATTCATGACTTTAATTTACCTGAGATATTCACTATTATTGGTTATTTTGATAAAGCCTGGCCATGGAAGTGGCTTGTGGTTCTGGTACCTACAAGTTTTTACCCAAGTCTGCACCTCATGTCCATGCTCCTTACTCTTGACCCCATCCGCTTCTTTCTGCTATACAGTAAATCCCATTTGTCAAGTCTTAGTTTTGTTTACATCGTCCTTAACATTTGCTTCTCGTTTTTGTTCCTTTGGATTTAGCCTATTTTTTATTCTAAGTAAACTGTAACGAACACAAATTTCATTTCACCATTTCTTTAAGACTCCCTGTGTTGATTGGGATCGATGTGAGAGAGGAAATTCTGACCTCGTGACAACAAAATCTTAGTCAACATCCAATTATACTGACCATAAAACTCCTTAAAATACAGCTATCCCAAAGTATTTGTATTCTGAATTGAAATTCCCAATTAATTACCTTCCTAAACATCAAATTACCTCAACCAACAATGAATCCCTGCCACCAATTTTTTTCAACCAACAATAAACCAAATGCCCAATTAAATTATCCTAAGATTAAGCTATCAAACTAAAATAAAATTACTTCAAGGAGCATTTAATCATAATTCCCATTATGTTGAGTTAACATGAAATTAAACTAACACTAAGTGTTTCTAACATTAAATTCCAACATCAAAATAGCTATCATCAAGACCAATGAGGCTCAGCACAACTACGTAGCGCAAGAGGCGACTGACGCGAGGAAGGGCAGGACGGCGGTGAGGGAAGCCCGGTCGGGGCAGGCGGCCAGCTGGGGGCAGGCGGTGATCAGGATGTTGACCACGTGACGCAGGAACTCCTGCAGCTGCGCACGCCGCGCGCACACCACGCTCTCCTCCTGCTCAGCCAACATGCTCTACACACACGGAACCAGCTGCTGCTGCTGCTGCTGCTGCTGCAACTCCAACTTTTTATGTCATCACAGATCGTTGTGTCGTCACAGCTCTTTGTGTCGTCACAGCTCTTTGTGCCGTCACAGCTCTTCGTGCCGTCACAGCTCTTTGTGCCGTCACAGCTCTTTGTGCCGTCACAGCTCTTTGTGCCGTCACAGCTTTTTGTGCCGTCACAGCTCTTTGTGCCGTCACAACTCT
>JACJUY010004513.1:52917-72546 GCA_014220935.1 Platorchestia sp. MABIK | reverse complement strand
AAGACTAAGAGCTCTCCCGTGAAGCTGATTTTTCAAGACGATAAATTTTTGCCCCTCACTCATACTAGGGTAAGCTTGAAGGGCGTTAAGAAAAGATTCTTGAAAGTGTTGAAAAGCAAAAGGACCGTTCTCATTGTCGCTAAATTTCTTCAGCGTCAACTGAGGGGCTCTAAAGATATTCATGGGCACATCTGAAGTTGAAACCTTACTAGACACAGAAGTAGGAACGGTATCACTCGAGTTTGACACCGGTGAAGTTGAAATTAGATTTTTTAGCTCAGCTAACAGCTCAATTACTTGCACCTCATACTCCGCTCGCCTAACCAGTTCCTCATCCGACACCTCCTCTATATCCGAAGGTAGAGTAGAGGACAAAAGTCTATAGGCTTGTAGAAGGCCACTCAAATGAGGAATGGCTTCCACTAGGAAGGCTAGCTCACAGCCAGGAGAAAGAGCTTTTTACGCAGAGCTGTTATACTACATTTCACTCCCCGCAATTTTATGCTAAGGGCGGAAGAATTAAAGTTTTCACTCTTCATGATAATAAAATGTACTTGTTAGGCTTATAAGAATTACATACATCTAAGAAATTCAGGTTTGCACTTGGCAAGTGGACAGTTTACATCCTCATAACAAACATAGAAAAATACTAATAACACAGAAAAATACAGAAAAGTTTAAATACCCCACCAGATATTTTTAAATTCACGACATTTGAAATTTTTTTCACAGTTACATTTGACACAAAAGTCTAAATTTGCTTCAAATATTCTTTTTCAACTTACACTTATACACACATTTTACAGTTGAGTGAACCAAAAAAAAAGGTTTAGACAAGGTAAACAAAGGCTAGAACCTATAAACGCAAGGTTCAGCAACAACACAAGGTACCTTGAATAAAAATACAGTACAAGTTACGCTCAACTTAATAAATCTTAAACTAGTGAGATGAGATACACCGATCCCGGAATCCGGACAGCACAGCGGCAGCTTAAGTTCACAACTTTCAGAAAATATTTTAAGTTTTGTTATATATTTTTTTTTTTTTTTCAATGAAGATAAGTTATTGAAAAAGGAAAAGAAAATATTCTAAGAAAAAAGAAATAGAAGCCAGGATTTTTACCTGTCGAACTCCAGCCAAGCTCTAGCGTCCACAGGACGTCGCTACAAAGGCCGGCTGAATTGCCTTTTAGGCAAGACTGCTTTCCGCAGCTTTTAATTTAAGAACATTTTTGTTCTTTTAAAAAGTTAATCTTAACAATGAAGAAGTGTTTTTAACTTCAAGAGAAAAAAAAGGAAGATTTAACTTCGAATTTAGGAAGTAATTGTTTTCGAAAGAGTGGGAATTATTTATCTCTCGAAAACGAAGAGCCTAATCTTCGAAAAAAGAACTATGTCTCGCCAACCCGCTTCAGCGGCGAAAACTTCCAGAACTAACTGGCACAGGAAACATAGTCTTTACCTGACACCCTGGACGGGGTCAGTAAACGCTGCAATAACAATTCATGACATGTAGAACAATGGATAAAAAGGAATGCTCACCTCTAATCTTCGAAGATTATGTTCCGATGAACATTCTCCACAAAAAGCCGGCTGTCAAGGATTATACATCCCAGAAGCGGGGCCGGTATTGGTCAGAGCACATAGTGTGCACGCGCTCCGGACCAAGCTTAATNTGAAGACCTAGTCCCTAATTATGCAAGATATGGGCTGTCTTGCATGGGACTTTAGTAAGGAGCAAGGCTGGATTTGCGACAGGCTCATACAGTTCCTTTCGTTCGTTAACTAAAATTTTTCCCCTCGGGGAGATACAACTATTGTATCTATGAGAATTAACACTCCCATTGGGAGAATGTGTGAGGGCCCGAGCTGAGAGTTACGTAGGCCTTTTTTTGTTGGAATAGAACGTTTATGTTATGTCAAGGACCACCTGTTTTAGGATCACTGCTGTCCTGTTTTTCTGCACCTACTACTGTCTTCTTCAACTTTTCATCTTGTTTCATGAACTTCATTCTCAACTCACCGTTTCCATGTCCCTTCTGCATAGATTCCGCGTTCCCTTATCTCCATTCTAAATGGTGCCTCCCGCCTTCCTCTCATCGAAACGCTCTATTTAGCTGTTGGAGAGTCTTAAACTAACATGTTATCTAACTAATATCTTATATAGCATTCTTTTAAAGTAATACCCCTTCCGGGAGATACGACTATTGAATCTTTGGGAATTAGCTCTCCGAGGGGGAAAATGTGAGGGCCCAAGCTAAGAGCTAGTTAGGCGTTCTGTTTGTTGAACTATAATGCTTTTGTTATGTTAATGGGATCTACTACCCTGTATTTTACCGAATTTACCGAATTTTTCAAATTTCAGTTCCCGTTTCTATTGCATCTAGAGGATAGAAAATGAATACAGATATTTAAAATTGAATTCTGAACAAATTTTCTCCCATAAATTTTTCGATTTTAGCAACTGAAAAAATTTATCGTGCGAACAAAAGAAAAAACATATTTACCTGCGCAAGAATTTTCCCACTCTGCAATTTTTTACGTAGAAGCGCGATTGTGGTCTCATTCGACGCGGAAGGACTGTAGGAACCTCGCAACGAAGATTTTTTTTAATTTCGAATTAGATAATAAAATTATTGTTACATATGTCCAAAAATTTCTTCTTCAGCTAAATCCTAGATTCTTTCTCTATTCTCTGCTTACACATTTATTTTGCAACTGAATGAGCGAAAATGAATACAGATATGTAAAATTGAATTCTGAACACTTCTGCGTCTATGAAAATTTTCGATTTTCGCAATAAAAAATCGCCATTGTTGGACATTGCAGCAATGACTTCTTTTCTAGCTCAAAATTCCACAAAATCCTTCGTTACGAGGTTTCTACAGTTCTTTCGCATCGAATGAGACCATGATCGCGCGTCTACGTAAAAAATTGTAAAGTGGGAAAAGTTTTCAGCAAGAATATACATTTTTTCTAATATTCACACAGTAACTTTTTTCTATTACGAAAATCGAAAATTTTTATAGGAGAAAATGTGTTCAGAATTCAGTTTTACGTATCTGTATTCATTTTCGTTCCTCTAGATGCAATAGAAACGTGAACAGTGATATATGAAAAATTCGGTAAATTAGGTAAAATACAGGGTAGTAGATCTCCTTAAGGACCTTCTTTTCTCGGTTCACTGCTGTCCTCTTTTTCAGCACCTACTACTTTCTTCT
This sequence comes from Platorchestia sp. MABIK, assembly GCA_014220935.1. Classification (NCBI taxonomy): domain Eukaryota; kingdom Metazoa; phylum Arthropoda; class Malacostraca; order Amphipoda; family Talitridae; genus Platorchestia; species Platorchestia sp. MABIK. The sequence goes on along the minus strand of JACJUY010004513.1, from coordinate 69,325 downwards.
TGAACTTCGATTTTCATGAACCTCTTACTCAACTTATCGTTTCTATGCTCCTGCTGCATTGATTCCGCGTTCCCTTAACTCCATACTAAATAGTGCCTTCCTCCTTCCTCTCTTTGGATCGCATTTATTTTTCTGTAAATAGGAAGGCTTGAACCAACTAATTATTATCTTTCGTCATAGTAATGCAAATAGAGGGATTTATTGATACAATTCTTTTGTAACAAATACTGTCAGATCGGTTGCAACGTTTGAAAACGTATTAGCATTGCAGTGGGCAGAATCGATAATTTAATGCCATTGTGACAAATTTGTTTTTTCGTTCAAGAATTGGTTATTCTTCGGTATATTTGTGCACAGCATGGACGTCAGTCCTCAATGGTTCGTTTTAATATCAGTTTGTTTTATCCACAGAACATCATTTGATTCAAATTTAAAGCGAAATAGGTTCAAAGTTTCCTATAAAAATAAATTATCAATAACATGACGCCCAGCTTCCAAAAGGTTACCGATATCAAGTGTTGTAATCAGGGCTTGATTAATCGATTTATTCTCTGATTGCAGCCAAAGCCAGATGGGCCAAATGTTGCAATCACAAGTAGAGCTAGCCTGGCGTGCTCCGAACACAGTCAGTCGGCAAATAGTAATTTATTTTATTTTGTTATCATTTGCACAGTTGAAATTTACTAATGTATTCCAATTTATCAGAAGCTTTAGCTGCAGTCGGGTATGATGAAGAAAAGAAACTAAAGGCGTCAGCCATCCAAGAGGTCCTGCGTCGTTGCAACGATTGGGCTGGCTCAGAGACGATGGATTGAATCAGAAAAGTGGCCGAACGAAACCAGTACACTTCCTCAAAGTCTACTTGCTTCTTCATCGCCTACTTTGACCGCCTCTCAGTCGCCTGATTTGCTAGCTTCGTCGACATCAGGTCATGATGCTCCTCCCTTCAGCTGGGCTAAGACGGAGAGTGCTTTCCCCGGAGCAACGCCCTCTCTCCCTCCCTGCCTCTTCAAAAAAACCCTAAACCCCCGATCTACTGCCTCCCGCCCGTTCCCCATGCGTGTCGTCGCTGCCAACCTTCATGCTGGAAAAACTCATGGGTGACTGGCCAGTGTTGCCAATTTTGCGGATTTTCAGCTAGTTCTAGAGTATTGAGATTGCATCAAGCTCCTAAAAATCACGATCTAGCTCCTGGCGGAAAATTTAGAGTATTTGAAGGTTTGGCTATAGTTTAATTACTTGCATATTTTAGGCGCAATTGTTTATAATTTATTAATTACCTAATGAAATAATTTCAAGCGGTCAAGTTCAGTACATGTCACGTTTTTTTCGGCGACACATTCCATGTCAGTGGCAGCCAGTCATGGGTTGGTTGCGGTGAGTAGCGTGTGTTAGAAAGTGTGGCGCAATCACTCATCATGCTTAAGCAGTGCACGCTATACTTTCGATAAAGTTGGAAGTCTTTTACTGAATTTAGAGGCTGACTACTGTTTTACCATGCTGACAATGCAAAGGCATATTGGGACTATTGTAAATGTACCATAAACGCAAAATTGCGTGCCTTCAAAAAACATGATGTGAGCCAAAAACACGAACAATTTTTCGCATGTTGCCGGGAGTGTTCGTCAGCCAAAAATCACAGCTTCTGATAAAGATGCCAGAGTGTAGCAGAGGGTAAATTATGTTATCGCAGAATGTAGTTCCTTTGCAATTGCTGACCATCTTTCGTGAGTGTGTCGCAGTTCATTTACTGACTATAAAACGGCCCAGGGCATCAAACTTCATTTCACGAAGTGCGTGGAAAATTTTGTGAATGTTCGTGCACTTCATTTTGTCAGTAAACTGTGTGCTGATATGTCTCAGAAAAGTTAAACACACTAATTGCTGAAAGCACTGATACATCAGACCATAAGTTACTTGATGAGATATTTTAGCAAATCATTGAGAAAGGATGTTTCGACACAAGTCGGTCCGGTGCTTATGCCACTCAATTCAATGGTCAGTATCTAATGCTGGAGCAGAAGCCCCGCTCAGAAATGTAGATTTTATTGTTAAAGAAACCTATAATTGATTCCCTCAATCAGCTAAAAGGCAAGCGCCTTATTCTGCCATAACTACAATGGAGAAAATAAAAAGCATTGAAGTAGCATGAAACACACTAAGCTCGTTGCAGTAGAAGAATATTGAATCCACGACAGAGCTTTAGGTAGAAGTATCTGAATTTGAAAATGCTACAGGCAACAATCCATTCAATCACGTTTCTTCCATAGCAGTGAGTTTATAAGTATTGCCACGCTCAAACACAGATGAAGAAACACATTTTTGTCAAATCAATTTAGTCCATACTTGCAAGTCACTCTTTAATATGTTTGACGCGCTATGCTGACTTATTATTTGTTGCAATTTACTGTCAAAACAAAATTTTTCATTCAACAATTATCTAGCGGATTTCTGTTAGAAATCTAGCTCCTTGCTGCGCTGTAGAGTTGGCAACACTGCGACTGACTTGGCAGTGCATAATTGGTAGTCTTAAAAGTAGGGTGTATCTCTCAATTGTTCTGCCGTTAATATATATGATCATGTCCTCATGCCTAATCCCAACCCATAAAATTTCCCCTGATCTAGAAAAGGAGCGAGGGCTTAAGTTTTAACATTGATAGATTTATAAAAAGCAAGGCATCAGTCTAATTGTACTTATTATGTCTGTAAATATAATTTCTTAATGAAGTACTATAGCTTCTAGGTGGCCGACTTCGAAATAATCTGTTGCTGAAACGATTTTCCATTCAATTCAAAAGAATGTGCCTGTTAACAATCGTAACACATGATTTTCGCTGTTATGCTATTGTTTAACACAGGATGACTCGTGATAGGACTTGGATATAATTTGTGTGACTTATTTCTGTAATTCTTGAATTCTTCACGAATACGTTGATGTTCTTGTGACGGCCTCCGTGTTATAGTTTACAGGTTAAAAACATGAGGTATTATCAGCATTACAACAATTTCTGTGGCTGGAATGTCAAAAAACGGATGTCGAAATAACATTTTCATCTACGAATTGAAGAGTTCATTTGGAACTAGTCGTTTCCTCAGGGGAATACAATTATTGTCTCTATGGAAATAAGCGCCCCCAGGGGGAAGATATGAGGGCACGAGCTGAGAGTTACGTGGGCCTTCTTTTTGTTGAAATAAAATGTTTTTTGCTCTGTCACGAACGACCTTTTTCGTTTCACTGCTGTCCTGTTTTTTAGCACCTACTACTTTCTTCTACGACTTTTATCTTGTTTTATAAACTTCTTTTCAAACTCACTGTTTCAATGCCCCTTCTACATAGTTTCCGCATTCCCTAATATCCATCCTAAATGGTACCTTCCTCTTTCCTCTCATCGATACGCTTTTTTTGTAGCGGTTAGGGAGGCTTTAACGAAACTACTCTCTAATCTACTCATGAAACTTGTCTTTACTGATCGTACTAACTTGATGTCGGATCTGTTCATCCATTTCTGGTACCAGAAAGGACCCCACTGTATTTCGCTTTTTTCTTTGGATTTCATTTTTGTTTTATTGAACATGAGGTATCGGCATTACGAAAACTTCAGTGGCTGGAATGTCAAAAAAACGGATGTTAAAATAATATTTTCATCTACGAATTAATGAGCTCATTCGATACTAGTACTTACTGATCGTACTAATTTGATGTGGCATCTGTTCATCAATTTTTGGTACCAAAAAGAACTCAATGTATGTTGTATTTTTTCTGCAAATTTATTTTCGTTTAATCGAACAGGAGGTTTCGGCATTACGAAAATTTCTGTGCCTAATGGCACCAGTTTTAAGGAAAAGTTCCATTTGAAAAATTTCAGTTATTCATTTGTTTATGATGTGAATATCTTGTAAATTTTGAATCCTATAGAGAGTACAAACGTCGGAGCCGCATAGAAACTGGAGGTGGAGGGTAACTTCTTCTGAAGAGGTATAGCTGTGGATGATAACTCCGCCCTCTGCTACTTGCGACTCGATGGCATTAGTGTGGGCCCTGTCGTCTCCTCATCCTAATTAAAGAACGAAGATGTATAGTGGTTGAGAAGGCTGGTCATTGTACATATTTGATGTCCAAGAATGGAAGTATGCAAATTTAATTTAAAATTGGTAAAATTTTCTTTGTAATCGGCTGCTCGAGGCGTTTTTTTGGTGGTGGTTAATTTTAAATGAAAGTTATATACGGAGTGTTTGCAGTGGTGAATCTTACGAACAACCTGTTATGGAATTCTTTGCGTGCCGAAGATATTTTTGTAAGAATTTATATTAATAGTTAAATGACGGCTATTGACAATGAAATAAATATATTTGTTGATCATCGGTAATGCTTTAACCTATTTATATATCAGTGGCGATTTGAAATGACGATATTGTACTGTGAGACTTATCGTAATTGTCTCGTATTCTACGATGAAGAAGACAATTAGAGCCCTCTTACTGTAGCATTCATCTGTTTCGCAGCTATTTTTTTCTTATAATACATTGTTACTTGTTACAATAGGCCTCACCCTGTAATACTAATCTGTTCGATTATCGCAATTTGTAAGAAATTTGATGAAACATATACAGTATTAAACGAATTTGTTGAATTTAAATAAGTAATTTCGATAATTTTTGTGAAGTGTTCAAATTCCCGGTAATTGGACAGATGCGTTTCACGAGATGTGGCTTATGGTTTTGGAAGCAATTCGCCATTTTTGAGAAAAATCGTTGCACTGCTAATGAATCTACCGGAATGTAGTGGTTAGAGTAGCCATTTTTAGCGTTAAATTACCGGTAATTTACGATAAAAACCGGTAATTTAACGTTAATCGGATGATAATATGGGACATTTGCGACACATTATTCCGACGATATATCGTCGGTTTATAGGAAGAGGAAGATGATAATTACCGGTAAATTCAGACGTAAATTTTCGTCGGTCAGACGATAAATTTCAGACTGAGTCAAAAGGCCGTGACTTACAATATCGATCAGGAGCAAAGCCCTTCCATCTGTTCAAGCTCTCACATTTCGATGACTATCCTTTAGAAGAAACAGAAATTTTTCGAGCTCAGGTGAAATCAATAGAGAGCATTGAATTTCCTTCCCTGTATTCAAAATCATGCAATATACAAAACCGTGCAAAACTATGCAAATAAATGCAACTCCTTGCATTCATCTACAAAAAAAGGAAATATTTTGTTAGGAGCCAGTGATAGAAATTGAGCAATTTTTAAGCTTAATATTAAGTAATTTATTTCTTTCAGTTTCTCTAGCGCTCCAAGTGTGAATCACGCAAATCCCAGTTTCTTTACGATCAAGAACGCATTGAGCGACTCGAAAAACGAAGCCCGTCAGATTCCGAGCTGGACAGAGGACCGTAATTTCTCTTTGCTTGGCAGTACAAACAAGAATTTCATTGTTGGTAGGTACATTCATTCATTAAATTTATAAGAAGGCAAATATTTTACATTGTAAATAAACACTCGTATTGTGTCCCACTCAAAAAGAGTGTAAAATTGCTGGTTCCTCAAGCCCATCTCCGAAATCTTCTACATAAAATAAACAAATAGGATTCAACAGCACTAATAGTGTTTATGTTTATTGCACCAATAAAACTGAAGATAGTATTACGTGTGGCACCTTAGACTGCAACATTTAAATATTCAGTCTTAACGCAACATTAAATTATTCCTCAGAAGACTCCATTTCTGTAAAAGCAGGGCTCCTGCACTGGGACCCTGGTATCTTCTGACTACCTGATTTGTTGGCTATTTGTCGAAAACTATCACCATGGTAGCTTAATAACATCATTTAGAAGTTGGCCTGACTCCTATCTTAGAGATTCCCATTTACCCTTTCATCCAGTGTCGGTATTCGCCACGCCAGCTTCCCTTCGTCTCTCCTGGTTTCTGAGGCACTCAATCCGCTCTCCCAATACCTTTTCTGGATGCATCCTCGAGCTTCGAGACACTCGAGCAAACCTGAGCTACGTTTAGAGGAACCTTACTTGCGGTCTTCTCGTTTGCGTCCACGATAGGCTCTACAATCCAGTCGAACTTTTAGAGGACATTAGCTCGAAAGCTTGGCGCTTGCGTATTGGTGATACTAACGATCCATACTTCCCTGGTTTCTAATCTACTAACTACTGGCTTACGCGCTCACTATTAACTTATACCTAGTTTGCATGCTTCCTATTAACTTATTATACTAGCCCACATGCTCACTATTAACTTATAACTAGCTTACGGGCTTACCGTTAATTTATTACCTGCTGACGGACTTACCACAATGTTCCGTAAAAAAAACGGATGAATTTGACTCACGTAATATTAAAGAATGATGGAAGTAGAATGCCAGGGTGGGAGAGTTGTCGATTGGTAGGTTAGAGCGTCCAGATTCAGTAGCAATGGCGAGGTGGACTGTACAACATTGCGTTTTTGCTGTTGAAAATTTCTTCAAGAGGAATGACTCTGTGAGTGTGATCACAGTTCGACGGCTTTTGAGTATACAGTTTAATGTACCGGGAAATGATTCTATTGCGTTAGAGTTGCCATCACAACATTGCGTTGGGTTGCCTCTATTCGTACAACTGGATCAGTCCTGAAGCAGAAGAAGGTAATGTTAGTGTAATGCTGTGTTTCAAGAAGGCAGTGTTAGTGTAACAGTAAATGCTGCTCGTTTGGTGGTAATTCTACGTAGTTTCGTGTGACCGCAACTGGACACTTAAGGGATGAAAATGCCAGACATGTGGTTCCAACAAGATCGAGCCACAGCTCTTCCGGCTAATGATTCCCTGGCAGTAGCAAGAGAAATGTTTCCCCAACACGTGATTTGATGTTTCGGCGATGTCCACTGGCCTGCACGTTCGCAAGATTTCTCGATTTGTGACTTCTTCTTCTGGGGTTTCTTAAAAAGTAAAGTGTTCTGCACCAAACCTCATACACTCAATGAACTAAAAGTTATAATACGAGAAGAAATTGTTGCTATTCCACATGACACGTATGACAGTGATGGTGAACTTCGAAGATTGACTTTTAATGTGTAGAAAGACTTTGAATGTGTATTCACGATGAATGCTTCCATCTGTCTGACATTATCTTTAAAACGTAAAAATCGTGAAAAAAATATGACAAACCAGATAAAACATGACAATTTATCAATTATTTACTTGAAAAATCGAAGTAATATGAGTTCATTATGTATGTGATCAAAATAAGCCAAATATATTAGTTTGAAATCGATGCGTTCCTTCTGCACCACCCTTCATCAACGGATAACTAGCCTACGGGCTCACTATTAACTTGCTGCAAGCATAGGGGCTTCCGATTAACTAATTACTTGCCTACGGGCTTACTGTTAACTAATTACTAGCTTGTGGGCTTATTATGAACGTATAACCAGCCTATGGGCTTACGGTTAATTTATTATGTACTAGCTTGCGGGCTCACTATGAGCGTATAACTAGCCTACGGGCTTCCTATGAACGTGAAACTGACGTAACCTTGCAGTTACTCTTTGCAGTGCTAAACATTGACCTATTTTGAATTTAACCTCCTGGCAACGGAAGTTGAAATAATGGTTGGAAGTCGTACGCCTGCTTCTTCCTTCAGTAACCCGAGAACTGCCAGTTTCTCATTATTCGCGGGAGTCTCCGCTGCAACGGAATCGTCAGATTTTTCATTTTCAGGCAGTCTTTCTGAATATACAAATGTTTTTAATAAGTTACGCATGGCTGTTACACTTTAATTTACCATTCCCTTCCCAAAAATCTTTGGTATCTTCTGGCACTTCTAATATTGAGCTTTGATCCCAAGACCTTTATGTCTTAGCGACAGATATCCCGGATAATACTTCTGGAAATTTTAACTCAAATCATTCATAACCTCGCTAAACTTCCCTCTTAGGTGGCAAGCTTCTCACTCTAGAAAAAATGAAAGGCATTGATTGCTCGTGTCAATTTCAAAGCTTTTCTATAACCTCTTTGAGCCAATAAACCGAATGCTCCAATTTAAAAAACACACAATCGGCTTCCAAGAATTTTTGCCTCCTGTCTTCTGGCCACACTTGAATCAAAGGCGTTATCGTGGTCAAGCAATTTTTTCCAGTATTCGTAGAGACTCAGCAAAATATTTGGTTTTAATTTAATTCCACTTCCAACTGAAAGTTTATCTCATGTTGATGCTTGTATTACTGTTCACAAGCGCCCTCGTAAACGAACAGAAAGGCATCATTTTTTCTATCAAATTTTTAATAGACCTATTCTACAAAGCACAATACCAAATAGCTCCATTCTAAAATTTCCCCCAGTGTGATTGAGAAGATTGACCACTCAACTGAAATTAAGATTCTGGCTCCGGGCTCAACCATTGTCATCTGATGAGAATCAACATTTTCCTCAATCGACCTCCACAATCAGTACATACCAAGAAAAATGTTCATTGCTATCTAACGTCATTAACGCTGAATGCAACGTCAAAACCTACTCGTTTATAAGACAATGACATCCAACTACCAACGCGCGAACAGAAAAATCAGCATGGAAAAAGAGACTCTCAATATTTTGATCAAAATTTCATGAAAAATCAATTACTCAACTGCATACGTATTCATCACCAGAAAATTTTTTTTCAAAAATCCCTCATTAATTATTTTCTTCATCGATCCTTCTATCTGGAAATGCAGCAGCCTCCGCAATCACTGCAATGAAAATCAAAATGCTAAAAACTGTTTGTGCCCAATTAAATCTCCTAACAATCATGAAACTTGAATAAAAAATAAGGCCTTGATCTCCACTTCTGTACGTGTTGATATAACCATAAATAAACAAAAACGATTATCGAAAATAGTTGGCTCTCACAAATTCCGATGAGCATTATTGTCTCTATGCAGTAGCACTATAACTTAGCTGAAAACCAACTTTGAAATGGAATTTTCATTCTTTACAAGCCGCGATCCCATGTGCGTTGAAAAAGAATACGAATTTTAGAAGACATAGTTAACCCTTTCTCAAATTGACCGACCGATTGCCCTCCATTAATGTTTCTTTAGAAACAACGACCACAGCTTACATGCATTACCCTTGTTTATAAGACAGGAATCATGCTCGCCTCATGTCTATTTGGTAAATCAATAATACTACTCAGCCGAGAAACAAGTCCTTACCTTAGACCAACTGTCAACGAAGAACTAAGTAACAATCGACTTACGACGATAGGTAACAATCTGTAATTTCACGATAGGTGAAATCACAAACGCTCTCCACTGCAGAACAATTTTGCTGCCTCTGATAAACGCCTGTTTTCAAATAATTTAAATTTAACCCATCAATACACTTAACCTCAGCAATAAATTAGATGGCTTCAGAATTATGTTGGTTGCCGAAAAAATTACATATTATGCGTTTATGCAATATAACTCAATTCACGAACCCAAAGCTGTTTTTTTTTAATGTTGGAGATTACGCGTTGTACTGCAATGTACGGCATGTTAAAGGTAAAAAGTGAATTTTGATAAAGTAGCCCAGATGTATTTTGATGACAAAAGTACGCTCAACCTTGCGATTTCTATCAAATGAAATATGTTATGTTATATATATATGATCTTGCTCAAAATATAAATCAACTAACATGAGTCCATCATCATCGGCAGCACCAATACGGCTAACACTAGAGTTTATCGTGTGAGAAAAATTTCTCTAGATTCTTTCGGAGGGTTTCTGGTGTGGCCTTGTTCTCGCTGCCGTTTTGAACTGGCGTTGGCCTGAGTTGACTTGTCGATTTCCTGATGATCCTGACAGGAGTGGCAGGTGAGGTTGGTGAAGACGAAGCTTTCAGGGCTAGAGTTTATTTCGAAACACCAGAGTGGTATTGTGTTCTCAAGATGTCCCCTTGATTGTAAGACTTGACTCGTTTTTTATATGAGGACAAGGCGACCGAACGACGGCAACGTCGAATCGTAGAGCGGTGAAGCGGTAGCTGGCGTTGGAGGCCAATGGTAATCTGTGCCGACGTTTGGGCAGAGTTTCTATAACATTAAGGGGAGATACACCTCAGAATTGGAAAATTTGTAAAGATATTGATTTTAGCTGCTACAGGAAGTGTAAGATGTCAGGTACATCCTGTGAAGAAATGAAGTTCGTACGCTCGCTCGTTAGCCCGATACGGGGGTTTGAAAAAAAAATAAAAATCGGCATCTTAGGATGCTTTATTTCCAATCAAGCCTGATACATATGATCTTGAGCATTGGTTTTTCAAATGACTTATAACTAACACTATATATAGGACGCCATGACGGTTCCCCCGTAAAGCCGGTACCCATTTCCGACACCTGGATTGAGTGGGGTATTGTGCTTGAGCTTTCCCTTATACCCAACGGGGAAAATCGGCGCGCCAGCGCCGGGATACGAACCCTCGACTCCTACATGCAAGGGCGATGCCCTTAACAACTGTGCCACGGCGAGCACAGTGGTTCAGGGGGAGGGGGGGGAAGTGGTATTTCATCATGTTACAGGCCCACCTATGTTATTTCTTCACGGCTTGACGTTACTATGTAGGCTCCTAAGTCTCTTTATTACTCTATAAAGATTGCAAGGGTCCTAGCTGATCTCACAAATGATTATAGCGAAAAATTGAAATTGTTTTTGCTTTTTGTTTTGTCTTTTTTGGGAGGTCCTGGTGTGAGGTTTCAAAATGCTTCTTCACCTACAGTTTTTAAGCTACAGTCATGATTTGGACATCATTGGATGCGGATAAACGCCTAAATTACCGTAACCTATATAGCGATTCCTAATTCATTTTCGATCAACAGTTATGTCGTCACAAAGCCGAAATATTTCACAAATTATATTTAAAATGGAAATTGGGGAAACGTCATGTAAGTTATAATAATTCCTGAGTGTTTTTGCATCCAATGATACCCATACCATCACTGTAGCTGAAAAAATGTAGGACAAGAAGCATTTTGAAACCCTCACCCCAAATTCCGTTTTCTATGAATATATCGTTTTCTATGAATAAAATCGCAATTTTTCAGGAACGAAAAAAGCTTTCTATTTGCATTTTCTATCTGTACACTAAATTTCATTGCTCTAGGTTCAATAACAAAATATTGTTTAAAAATGGGGTATCTCTCATGGACTGCTGTTCCCTGTTATTTATTCGGTGGGCATGAAATTTTTGTTTGTGTAATTTTTGTTCCATCGTATCGTGCTTCGTTTTCTTAATAGTTTCAAGCAATTGGGTCAAAATTAGTGATTAAATTTAACCTTTTATTGTTCGCTAGACAGAGATTGACAGCGAAGTCGTTCGCCTGGTTAATAACCTGGTTCTGAACCTTCTTCTATTTAAACATTTTCTTTTCTCACAAATTGAAACCTTGAATATTTTAGCTGCCATTTTATTTCAGGGCATTTCCTCCCACTGATTTCCACTAACTTCCGTAATCAACCTTGCGCCTGAACGTGAAGCCACTTCGCAAAAATTTCAAAGCACTAGAAGGAAGAGAAGTGATGAACCGTCAACAGGGATTCCGAGATGTTGAAATTGAAGACTGAGGCACCACCCTCATGGGTCTCCCTCCTGATTCGCGAAGTACTACTATGTAGTTAAAAAGTCGTGAAGTAAGAGGGCTCTCGCTCCAGTGAGCTAAGCCCTTAATGGTTATACTACCACGGTAATCGCAGAGTCCCTGGATCCTCTGCGACGACTACCCTTACGAACAGGTAGGTAGCGCTGCAGCTCTGCTCTTCACCGCGTTTAAGGTCGGACTTCACTTGCACTAACGGCTGTGCACACTCAAGAAGGAGTCGGTGTAATCAAAGGCAGATGATAAGGTTGAGAGTGTTGCATTTGATGCGTCTCACAAGCTTTAAGTAACATCCTAAATGAATTTGGCTTTATTCTGCGTCGGAAGATTTTAAAAGTGCGGAACAATGCTAAAAGAAAACAGATTTTGCTGAGCCACTGAGTACGTTGAAAACTCAAGTTGATACAATTGAAACAGGTGTTATTTTGGTGTGATACCGCGATGTCCCGATTTGAGTGATGAAACACGTATACTGAACAGAGGTCGTACCTTTCTTTGTCTTAGTATTCTCTGGAGAACGGTTCTGCTTGATATGGCGTCTCTGCAGCAGGGTATTTCCTGTACTTTCTGACTGGACAACCAGTTCTGCTGCGCGCGAAGGTCGTTTATTTGCAGTAGATTTGGGGAACCTTGGCTGATTACTTTCTTGATTACATGGATGCCATTCTGAATTTTTTGAATTTTTGGGAGTGATTCCAGTTATCCTTCACACTCTCCTTCAGTAGTTGGAATCTGAAGAGTTGGCCGGCAACACTGACTGAAATTACACTTAGTCCTTGTTCTTCCTGAACTATCGTAGCGTGCTCAGAGCATCCTTGGAACACAGACGGTTTTGTAACTTGGCCCCATCTCTGCCCCTGTCAGTGCTTGTGATCTCAGTCGTCATTTAGTTCCGGTGTCTGGCTTTTTCTTATGCCTGTTGTCCTCTCTGCCCACGACGTCAGTATAAGTCCTCGTTCAATTATCATAAGGTCATAACCGTTCTCGAAAAAAAATTTCCTTTAAATCAAAGAATGATTTTATAGAACTAAAAACTTTTGACGATAAAGAGTTATTTATAAGCTGAAATTCCAATAAAGGAACCAAATAAATCTTTCATAACCTTAATTTGGTTTCTTTTGACCTGTTATATACAAATGCACGAAAATCATTTATCACAATTGAAAGAAAGGCTTTCAAACAAATTACAGCTATTAAAAGTCATACTTTGCTTTGTGGGACTCCAACTAGACAAAGAGCTACTCAAGGTATATGTAGTATAAGTTTAAAGAATCCTTAATGATCCATGGCTCAACTTACTAACTGAAGTTTCTAAAATTTTTCATCCGACCATCGCAAATTAACGCAAAGCAATACTCATTAGGAATATATCATTCTGCTTTTCGGACCATCTTTCTCTACAATATCAAAAAAATGTTTCAAACGAGAAATGAAAATATAGCTGCATGGCATTTCATTCGACTAATTTCTCACTGGCAATATTAGAAAAAAAAACTACTGGACAGGTCCTCCAAATTTTAAAGCTTTCTCAAGCGAACATTCATACAGCAGCCTTGTATGAATTTGTACCCAACATTATCAGGAAAAAACAGTGTGGTTAATAACAAATTATACAGCTAGTGACGTACAACAACCACTGATTTCAACACTTTTTCCAGGTGTAGATGTAAAAGAAATCGTAGAAGAACCTGTAAAAAAACTCTCAAATTATACCTTCAGTTGTAAATTAGTGTTCTACTTCATTTGTAGATGCCTGTGTCTGATGACCATCTTGTCGTATACCAGAGATCCGTAAAATTTTACGTTCACAAAAAAACAAAGAAACAGTCGAACATGGCCGTGTAATCCTTCAATGTATTTTCCCGTTACAACACCAATGATTCGTTTGATGATTTATACGTCAATAACAACCAATGAGTTCTCGAATTGATGGAAATACTCCTTAATTATTGGACAGCCGCCCAAAACTGGGGACATTAATACGATATAAAATAACAGACCCATTACTCTTCCACCAGTGTCGTTTAAAATATTACAGAAAATAAAGTAATAACCCATCAACTCTCATCTTCATGGATTAATCAAATTTGCTTCGTCGAAATCAACACGCATTCACGTGGAGGTCTTGCACTCATCATGCTCTACTCAACAATACAAAATATACTACGGTCACACAGATCAAAAGAATTTAACACTCATGCTGCTGCTCTCGAACACAAGTGACCTGTACATAATAAATGAACTTAACACTTTGTCTGGGACGGGATCCCCCCAGTTGTCACTGAGGTGATTTTTATACAGCAGCTGACCTACCAGTAATACAAACTCAATTTTCATTCATACTTAATTAAATGAAAACTAAATGAAGACACGATCTGTTTTATGCTCGTTTTTTTCAAAATTAATCTCTAATGAAATTAACTCTAATCTGTGTTGAATGTTGAATTTCAGTCTAACCCACCACAGTTGATGTAATAATAGTTCGAAAGTTATTTAGACCAAAAGTGGACCTACATCATATTAAAATACATTTTGTTCATTTTTCAAGGGGTTTTCATTACTTTGTCCAACCCCTGAATGTCTTTCAAACCTTATGAGGAAAAAACTTGTCCAGAATTTTTCATCATATTAATTAAAAGAATGCTCGACAATAAATCCTACTATAAGCCATTTAATCCTTGCTGTCATCACGTTTTGAAAATTGCAGTTTAGTCTTGGCAACCTTACCTCAATATTTTCGAAAAGAGGCAAAAATTTATGAATTTTGCGGCTAAGGTTGAATGCAAAGTCCAATTCAAGAAAAGCGATTGCGTAGCCCCTTTTTAAATAAGCTCTGCAAGGTCTCAATTCAAGAAAAATTCCTCTCATATAAAGCTGAGTCCGTATTTTAATTTTCCTCTTTATATCTCCCTCATTGCAGTGATGAAACTGTACTATTCCTTTTAGTCGCTGCAGCGAACCAATGCCAAGGCGGAGAAATGATGTCTTACTGAGCCACCGTTCATCTGACATCGAGCAAAAAGCTGTCAGTATCAGATGTTTCATTGTGGAAGAAACTTCCATAGAGTATGAAAAATGGAAGGATTCAGTGCAAAAATAGTACACTATTTTGCGTCTAAACACGCACTGTGGGCTGAAATGCATACTGAAAAGGTTACTCTTACATTGCACAATTTTCATTGCTCATTTTTTATTACTCATTTCATTTCAGTTCCATTGCTCAAATTTCAATTCAAAATTTTCCTGGTTTGTGCACGTGATGAAATCTCTTATATGCTAGTTATATAGTCTAATACGCACCAAATGAATATGCACAGCAGCGAGTGAAAGACAAGGCGGGAAAAAAATTTGGAACAGCTCTGATATGACTGCGAGCAAAACTGTCAAATCATGAGAGCACACTTTGTGTACCGGACGCAGGTTGAGATAAAGAGTAAAAATGAATGTACTGATGCTTGTTTATGAAAATTGATCACTGCAAATATAGTAACCTTTGGTGCTCGTACGGTGTTGGAGTTGAGAAGAAACCATTGTAAAGGCCCCTTGGCTCGTTTCTGTTGTCATTTTCCATTCATTCTGAATCAATTCGTGAATATTATTGTAAATTCATGTATAGAAAAATATGAATTCATAGGTAGGAAAAATATGCGTTGGAAATTATCAAATTAAGGAAGAGCATGTTCAGTCGTTTCACTAGGCAAGAACAGTTAGTTATATAAATTAATTAATTGAGGAAGAACAGAAATGTTAGTAATTCTAGTAGAATGGCTTTCAGGTAAAAAATTCAAGGGCTAACTGGAGAAAGCTGTAAAAAATTTGAAATATCTTATCTTTATTTTGAAAATTTTTTACAAAATACTAGTTTCATGCAAGATATGTTGTAAAATATCGCAACCCTCTAAATTATAGGTCATTTTTCCAATCAAGAAGTTTTCCTTAATTGAACGAGATGTACGTTTGTAATATTATTTAAATGCACCTAATATTCTTGCTTAAATGCAGGTCAAACGCAGGTGCCTAAAATTCAGCTGATCCATAAAAATTTTATCAGTAGTTACTCACGTCATGTTAAATAGAGGTTACACAACATTCAGTCAAGTAGCCTTCATTCATTCAACCTGATAAAATCAAGATGATCTGGTAGGGGACCATTATTTAACCCTAATGACCTAACGCCTTGGTACAGATGGTTCCAAATGAACTTGTATTTAGTTAGTTTATGTAAGGTTTGTATTTCTATCTACTGTCACTGAAAACGACTATGATGAGCCTCTTTGATCCATAAATCCATGATAGTCAAACAACAAGGAAGGAATCATGAAAACGACTAAAAGTGATAGTTTCCTCACAAGTTGGACCGAAATCTGTTGAAAATTATCAGAGAATGATATCATAGAATGAATCATCGTAATTAATCCAAAACATCAATTAATTCGTCCTCTGCCTTATCACTTACTAGTAATCAAACATGCAGCATAAATTGATTTCATATATCATTTGAGCAACTTTACAGATGACTCAATACGGTCGCTGAGAGTAATACTAGCTCACACTAGTATCAGCCCCTCAGGGGGATACAATTATTGTATCTATGGGAACTAGCGCTCCCAGGGGGAAAACGTGAGGACCCGAGCTAACGGTTAACGCAACGAAACGCAACGAAACGCAACGAAACAACGAAAATCAACGAAAATCAACGAAAGTCAACGAAAGTCAACGAAAGTTAACGAAAGTCAACGAAAGTCAACGAAAGTCAACGAAAGTCAACGAAAGTCAACGAAAGTCAACGAAAGTCAAC